>JAGFPH010002617.1:1630-26585 GCA_018207615.1 Philaenus spumarius | reverse complement strand
AATGATTAGTTGCACCACTATCCAGAATTAAATTAATGCTGTTACAGATATTCTGCAATACACTATATACTTTATCACCCGCAGCAATAAGGCTAAATTCTTTTAATTCTTCTTGTTCAATGTGTTGCGCTAGTTTTTAATTTTAACTAATTCGTGCAGCATGGTTAACACTGCCATGTTCACTGCCTCTCCTTCTAGAATTGCCGTAGTAACCTCGACCACGATAAGTTGTCTTACTTGACTCATTACATTTAGCAGAAAGACATTCACTCTTATAATGCCCCTTACCTTCACATTCGTAACATACACAAGATTCTCAAAGTCAGCAATTTCTGGCCAGCCCCCACTACCCTGCCAATACCTTTCAATCTGTGTTGTCTGATTGGCTAGACTGCATTATTTGCCACTTTGTTAATTAATAAATTCTGCTGACAGGGAAGAGCACTCTATCATTCAGTTTTTAAACTCCAAAGCACCCGTCCTACTGAAATTTATAACCAATTCTTGAAGAGTATAGGGTGGTGTAATGAATGATGGAAATGTGCGTATGTGATGTAGACTGTTCAATGGAGGAAGGACAAATGTTCATGATAAGGGTCGATTTGGGTGACTAGCTGTTATCAGTGAAGTGTTGACAAAAATTTTGATGTGAAGATACGTCAAAACAGGCGCTTGACTATTGACAAGCTACTTCAAAATTTCCCTCAAGTTTCAAGATCAATCATTTTTATGAAACTGTTTCTGACAAACTTCAATAAAACAAATTTTTTCTAGATGGGTGAAAAAAATTTTGAAGGAAGAACACAAAACAATTGTTTTAATGAGATTGAGATTGTTTTAATGAGTAGTGCGGTTGAGGCGAACGGTGAAAAGAAACAGTTAATAAGGACAAGCAATGATTAAATTATAAACAGTTTAACAATACAAAAAACAATGCAAAAACAATTAAAAAACAAAACATGTATAACAAGTCAGCGTATATAACAAGGCAAGTCACAATATCAGCGTATGTATCGAGATACGGAAGGCTTAGCACTAATGGTCTACGTGCGAAACTGCACGGAACGGAACGTGAGAGAGAACGTTTGAGAACGTTCTGGAAAAAAAAGAACTAAAAAGATGGCGTAACAGTCAGTGTATATTGTAAAAGGCCGGAGATGAGAAATTCGTTGAAAATGTAATATTTTCTTTGAGACAGCGTATATTTTTATTTTTTGTAACCTTATGTTACACGTAGCAACGTTTTACTTACCGTACCTAAATTTTCTACAAATGTGGTTTGTTGAGCGACATCAAATAATGATGTAGGCTACAACGCAAACCACGTTTGCCGCTGCAAACTTAAATCACGCCCCTCGTTCGGGACGCAAAAATTTACAACGAAAGCTCTTGTTGTCGGGCCCTACTTTCGGGACACCAAAATCTTCTCAAAGAAACAACTTGCTTTGCTGTAAATTTAAATTACTATCACCTACTGGAAGGCTAAGGCTACTAACATGTTTCACCTAGGTGATGCAATTTAAGTTGAATAAATTTACTTTACTCTATAAAAGACTTTTTTACAACTTCCAGAATTTAAAACTTTACTAGCTCAGATAATTAATGACTCTTGTTTACTTTTTGTAAATCTCAGAGAAGTGAGAACAGTGGAACCGCCATAGTAACCTATTTGTGCTTTCAAAAACCTTTTCATATATTCACTACTAATTGTATAAGAACAGGACACAATGGATATACAGTAATACAGGTAAATTTAAAACTCAAGTGAATTTTTTGTTCTGTAAATAAATTATAGTTTTTATTTACCAAATTTGCAAAATAAAATAGACCTTTCAAATAATAATAATCAATTTCTTAGGGTAACTTTCCCTTTAAAACAATAACTTTTAAACACAATTCAAATACAATTATTCTACAGATAGGCAGAACGTTCTAATTTAATTTAATTCAATTTTAATAATGGCTTTTAATTTTATATGGCTTATGATTTGATTTAATTATTAATTTATTTATACTATTTAATGACTCTACTGATTTGAATGAATTTACTTTTTTAATAGATTTTTTCAGATATTAATTTAAAAATTATCCTAACTAACCCAGTATTTGAAACAAATTTACTGACTCTAATTCAGGCAATTTAGGGGACAAATAACGTAGCATTCGATTTTCACAGACCTTATGTTTGCTGTTTCTTTTTGCTACAATTGGTGACCTCAGAGTCGCTGGTGTTGTCCTGGGAATACAGGTGTTTTCTTTAGAACAGCTTCCCTGATGTCGTGGTATGTCTGTGGTCCTCCAGAAGTCGCCTGTTGGTTAGCCGGATCGTTTCCCTCCTTATGTCCAGTTTTCCTCGGGTTGTTCGTCTGGTTATCCTTTTAGAAGTTCATTTGAAGTTGATGAGTTCGCCAGTTCGTTCCTTTGACGTAGTCCAAATGACATCCCTTAACTATGTCATTTACGCTTAATAAACTCTCAGCTCTTTAGACTTTTATAAAAAATATAATATTTAAGTTTTACGAAGACAAAAATCCAGTACTTGTTGGTAATCGTTAGACTTGATTACAATATCGAACTTATAACATCTTAGAAAAATTAACAGATGATGCAGCAGCCTCACGGCGTATCAAAAATTATAAGAAGCAGACTAACACATCTCTCGCAGCAATTTTTTAGAAGAAGCCCCAGATCAACGCGTCCTCCGCTTTTATAGGGTCTCCCTTTCCCTTGTAACTGTAGCGTTTGGCGGTTTTTCCAGATTTCCAAAAACTCCACTTTTTTCGGAGTTTTTTGGTACTCATATGTTGTATAAATTATTTCCTGAATTGTTGTGAAGTTTTTTCTCCTTTTTTCTCATTAGTTTTCACATAAAGTCATATCTAAGCTTTTGCAGTTTCCCGCGTTAGGCCTTCCCGCTCATCCCTTCCACTTTCGTGACGTGTCCTCCGCTTCGTCTAATCTTTACTTGGCTTTACCAAAATTAACCAATTTCCTCACGTTCGAAACAAAAGTTCCGCCGCCACTAACGTCATTTTGTAACTAACTGCCGTCGTCTTCGTTCATTTTATTTCACAACAATCATTATTATTAAAAAAAGAACAATATTCAAAAATAAACTGTGAAATTACACACAATATCCTAGTACAACCAAACTAAACAACGCGTAAGCTCACTAAAACACTGCGTAGTAAGTAGGAACCAAACAACGGCGAGAGCAGACAGCTGTTTACAGCTGGCCAAAGACGGCAAACATTACATTTTCTAAGATTTATTTACTACGGAAAATGAACTCAAATGGTCCTAAAAAAAATTCCACAGATAGCAGCACATCTCAAACTTCAACAAAGTAACTACGTCTGTTCAAATGCAATCAAAGAATGTTCATAGCGAGTTCGGGGCTCGCCCGACATAGGGGTTCGTGCGGATTAGGAGGGTGCGAGGCTGCCCCAACACTCGAGTGGAAAGGGTTAAGTATGTAGATATTTAATTCTATGTTTTCCCTCAATAAAGCGATATTTTTAGCTACCTTACACATTATTAACCTAAATAAAAGCACAATGCCCCCTAAAAGAAAATCTTTAACAGTTAAAGGTTAAAGCACAAGAAAGAAAAATACGATAACTAGAAACCCCGAAATAATGTTTCACTGGCTAAGCCTTCTGCTTACTTCCTTACTGGCACACTATTTTTAACCTAATCTCAAAACCACATTTGTTATTTCAACGAGCGAGGTCTACTTACTGTTCACACCGTACATGTTATAGGGGTATCACTTCACTTTATGATGAGATTAATTTACAGGGTTAGATTAATGTCTTGGACAATATAATTATTCTTTACCATGACAAAACTGTTTTAAAATGGTTGACTTTAGTATCTAGTGGATAATAGCTGCATTATGTAGCGGTATTAGAAATGGGATTTGTTGTGGTCTGATTAAGTGTGTTAGTAGGTCTATATGTCTTTTCAGACTTTCGTACAAGGGTTGTTTTTTGCATAATAACTGTTTTAAAATAGAACAAGAAAAAATTTATTTATAAACATAACTTTTATAGGAAAAGAAAACATAAATTTATTTTATATTTACAAAGTCACCATCATTATCTAAACACTTGTTAAGTCGTGGCACCAACTTTTGGATACTGTCATCAAAGAACTCTGCCACTTGTCCATTTAACCAGTCAGTAGAAGTTTCTATCAACTTGTCATCATTCTTCATTCGCTTTCTACCAAGAAATTCTTTAAGTTTTCAAAAAAGTAGAAAGTCTGAGTTTGCTAAATCAGGACTGTAGGGTGGACCAGTAATTCCCACCGAAACTTGTTGTTGTGTCCTTGTCCTTGAGGCTGAAACATTATCATGAAGCAGAATGACGCCACCTGAGTATGGTCCCTCAGCAGATGATGTGTCCAAGCTTTAATAATGTTTCACAATACCTCTCAGGATTTATTGCTATTCCTCATTGCAGGAAGTCTATCCAAAGAACTCCTTTCCAGTCCCAGAAACTTTGGCGATGATTTTTCATATTGAGGGTTTTGTTTTTTGTTTGAATTCATGGTTTTTTCAGAGAATTTAAATGATACCACTCACTGGATTACCATTTTAGTTTGGAGTATAGTAAGCAATTCAAGTTTCAATACCAGTCACAATGTGACTCAAGACCTCTTGACCATCCTTGTCATAGTGCTCCAAAAATGATAAATAATGTGCCAAACATTTGTTTCATCTCATTTTGTAATTCAAATAAAGCTAAGTCAAATACTTTTATAAAATAATAATTTACAAGTATACAGTTCAATTCTTTGATATCCTCTACACTTTCTTATAATAATATGTCATTTTTGGGCAAAGGATATATTCCTAAATTACTATTCAAAACAGGCGTAGTTTTGTTAGCAGTCTTGTAGTAGGAACATAAAAACTGGTGTTTTCAAAATAAGAAATTTGAAATTGATAAATATTTTTATACAATTCTATTTAGAACTAAATTACGAAACTTTTTTACATTTATGGAAAAAATTACAAAAAATGTTTACTACTTTTTATGTAGGCCTAAAGTTGAACTTTTTCCTTTCGTTACTGAACATGCTGGTTTCTTGAGCTAATAACTATGTTAATATTACTGCACTTCAATCATTTTTTTACTGGCATATAGGAATTATTTGAACCTTTATCTAAAAAAAAGCTATGGACCACTTATGAATTGGTTTAGAAGAAACGTATAAAAACATGGTTGAAGTACAAAAACTTGGACGATTTTTAACAAATTTGAAGTTTACGGCCAATTTTTGAGCTTACCGTTAGAGATACGGAAAAAATCAAGAATACAATTTTGTTGAAATTCTAATTTGCTACCTGCTAAATGCTATTAGTTTTTAAATTCGACTTACGGTTAAGCCACAAACTGGCTTTGGAAAAAAGCTTACGCTGAGAGAAACGGTGTGGCCGCCATTTTAATTTTATTTAAGGGGTTAAAAATGAAAAGTGGAAACAACCTTATATATTCATGGCTCGGCCTAGAAATAAGGAACACTCATGCAAAAAATCATCAAAATCGGTCAAGGTGTTTGGCCGTAATCGTGAGACAGACAGACACACAGACATATAGACGAAATGCCGAACGGTCGAGTTAAAACGGAGACCTCGCTTCGCTCGGTCAATTAAACTACATTCCGGAAGTCAACAATATAATAATCATCACTGGAACAACACTGGAACAATCAACTTACACTGAGAATTCAGAAATAATTATACATCCAGGCAGAGATCCTGTCAATGTATATACTTGACATTTATCAGCTGGATTTGATACTCCTTGGCTTATTACTCCTGTAGCGTCTTTCTTTACCACATAAGACTGGTACACATTACACTGGAACATAAAGAAAATTAACCAACACAAACCCTAGTATGTAATAACAAATTTTCTGTAGGCTTTCTGTACAGACTGTAGATAGTCTTTATAAATAATTGTATAGCATCTACATTCATCAATCTTAATTATAATGTCAAGTGAAGTTAACATAATTATATGTAGCTATTGATGTTTGGATCTATACATTGATCATTTTGGCCAAACAAATGCAAATGAAAATTGGGAGACAAATTTTGTTCAAAGTTTTTTCTAGGCATAAAAGTCATGCTACTAGCCCATTAATGATTTGAAGTTAATAAATTACGAACAACATTTTAAAAACTTCCTAAGTGTGACACCTGCAGATTTCGAATTATTGCTTACTATGATTGGAACAATTATATCACTGAAAAATAAAAATTTCAGACAATAATTTTGCTATTTTAATAAATTATTGAACGTCTTTACTTTATGGCAGTTAGATAAATGAAGACAGGAGAGAGCAGTTGTAGTGCAGTTAAATCGATAGCCAGTAACTAGGTTTGAACCTACGCAACTTACATTGGAGGTTCCAACTGCTGCAGATTGGGCTAACACTTTTAGCCTCTAGGCCACTCTGCTTCTCCAATTTCTCTGTAAATTAGATAGGCTTTGACAATTCAATTTCTGAGATCTGTCTCACGGTTGTTTCCATAAACCCCATCACTCTTATTTCATTTTGTAAAATCAACTGTTATACAAACACAAAATTTGAATAACACTTTATTTTAACAGTAAAAGTACTTAATATTCATTGTACAACGACTGAATAATATATTATATTTATGCTTATATTATATTTATTTAGATAAACTAGGCCTAGTAATATGTTGGAAGGATCTCACCAATATTTTTTACTCTTCTTGATGATTCATTTTGGATTCAATCAATTTTTATTATACATTTATCTTGATTAGTTCTACTGCAAGTTTTGCTTGATAGTTTGGATGTTGTATCTAGTCATAAACCGGCAAATTTCTTTAAATTATTGCTCCACTAGCCAAATGGCAAACTGTTTCCCTTTTGTAATTTTTACAATAATGAAAAATAATGCGCTTTTGGTCCTCCCCGGAACTTTCCACAATCGAAGACTTATATACTTCTTCGGGGGGTTTGTGTGTGTGAGTGTTAGGAATTGATTAGTTTAAAATTTGTTTCTTTTTGAGTGTTAAATTAAAGAAAAGTAAAATCATTTAGAGAATAGGTAGTTGATAGATATTGTAGAATGGAAATTATTAATAAATAAATTGAATAAAACACTTAAATAACTCTTTATTACAGGTATCCTTTACAACAACACAATAGTAATTTATCTGTTATTCGTTAATATTTGGGAAGCTTCACTTACGAATCTTAATTATCAAAATTACAAATCTATCACAGTAATAAACTTACATTACTTGGTGCATATCTTATCTAGATTCTATATAGTATGAAATACACCAGTAAAATGGTAATTGATTTAAGTCACTTCAAAACTATCTTTGATATGAAAAACTACACGTTGGCGTACCAAAGTGAAATATAACAATAAACAGTTTGACAATTAATAAAGAAATAACTTCAACAAAGATTACAAATGTAAAAGGTTAATTTTACTTGTTTCTTTTTTTTTAAATATACAATTTATTTATTTTAACAGTTAAAAGAAAATTATTAATTCATAAAGGCATCGTAAGTATGAAATATCAAAGTTTTTATGCAACTATATCAGAAAGTATCATACAATAAAGTTTATAGCACAATCGGCGAGACACAAGATTCTTAAACTCGGGAGGTTGGTGCCGACTCTTCCCAAATAACAATTGAAACAAGACATGAAATTAACTAAAATATGATAAATTGAAACGTTACTATATATACAAATGCAAAAGAAAAGTTAGAATGGTGAGTACAATTTGTTTATCAGTGTTCGTGTAGGTGTATGTGTGAAAGTGTAACATAGAAATCGTAAAGTTCAAGTTATGTACAGTTCAGAATTAAATACATTTATTTTATAGTTTTTCACAATCACTGAATCATGGGTAATAAGGTGATCAGCCTTTTACTGTAACAAGTTCGAATGTTTCTGGTAGTAGGTTAGGTCGTAATACGTGAAAAGATATAATTAATTATTAATGGAATAATCTCACCATAGTTCAGAGTCTTCTTTTATATAAAATCGAGTAGTTAAGATTAAAAAAAATGGTACTGTATTGAATTGTATTTATTAAAATTGACGTAGCACAAGTTCTGAATATATTAAGCTTGGATTTTGATCTCGAAATTTTCTCAAATCGCCAGCTAAGAGAAACACAACTGGCCTCTTCGGAATCTAACTCAACAATGGCCAACAATCAGTCCTCAGAGGTTCTCACAAGGTCTTCAGGAAATAGTTTGTAATGCCTTCTTCATTTTGATGTCTTCTTGGGATGGGGATGTGTGAATGTACATAGATGGAGTGAGCTATTTAAGTGTTATTTATGGTGTATGTTTTGATTTTAAGAATATATTTAGGGGAAGTGAAAATATTATAACACAATATAAAGATGTGATAAAATGAAATTAGTTTAATAAATTAAATAAAACACTCAAATAACTCCTTATTTACAATAGATATTTACTTTCTAAACTTTATACTAAGCGGTTGTATTATTACGAATTGAATTTCATTGAAAATCGTACGACCAATCACAGCGCAGTATGTAGTTAGTGGGATGGGCCTTGTGTATCCGTCCTTCTCGTTATGATGGAAAAACTCGATCATAGCTCGGGTTTTAAATTGCTCTTGACTTAACGGGTTTATTTTATATTGTCGACGAAAACTTTTCAGATGTAGAAATGTTGGTTCCTTCCATAGGCCTAATCTAATTTTCTATTTAAATGGTAGTTTGCTCGCAATTAAATTTATTCTGTCGTCTTCCGTTTGTTTATAAATCATTTCGGCATGTTGGATTCTCAATTTCAAGTACAGATTTTCGTCGAATGGTTTTATATTTGGTCGATATTTCAATTTACGTGGATAGATAGATTAATTTTGAAGCTTTTTGATATAGGAATTATAGGTCGAAAATGTCGGGAAGTATTTTTAAATAGCTGTAGTAGTGTCGAAAGTCGTGGTTGATTCTTTTCTAGGCGTTGTCATTAGTGTTGTGAATATTTTCCGCTAGGCGCCGCGCATGTCGTCATTTGTAGAATGAATCGCATTCTTTATGTCTTCTCTCTCTCTCTTTCTCGCTTCATAAATATATTTACATTACATTTCTATTATTAATAATTGGTTGAATATTTTGAATTGTTACAAGTAAAATAATTAAAGACACAATTTGCAGTAAAAGAAATCTAGATTCTTTAATCAACAAGTAAAAGAATTATTTTCAACATTAGTTAAGATTGTTTTAACATAAAATACCAATTATAAGTGTATTTATAGTTCAATAAATATTGATTGGTTAACGAAACGAGCAAACTTTATCTCGGTGGGGTTAGTGCCGTCTTTTCCCAAGTTTAATTTGATATCCTAATGGAAGAAATATCATAATACATAGTTTTATTAATAGAAACAAAAGGTAAAGAAAATAGTAAATCGTTATTAGTAAGTAGCAAATTTGTATGATATAGTTATGGGTGAATGAAATTATGTAATAGGGAATGCTTAGTTCATAGTTCTTATCACAATGATACGTTGTTTCAACGTGAAATGATGTTCGTTGGGTTCTAGTTTATATTAATAGTTTGTGTGGTTTCACCACTGGGCCTAATATGTAAAAAAAAAGAACGTAACCTATATGTAATTAGTATGGCCTCACCAAAATTTTATCGATTCTTCTTTATCGTTTTAACTTGGAATTGGGTTATATTTGATCAAATCTGTATCTTCGGTTCTTCTTCCAATCTTGTTGGTTGTCTTGAATGGTTAAATTGGGTCCGAAAATATATAATTTATTAAATTGTGTAGCACAAACCAATTCAGCAACTGTTTACTTTGGTAGCTTTTACAAGAATACAAATTATTTAACTGTTGTTACATTCCGGAACTTTAGCGCACTTTCCTACTATATCTACACTTTAGGGTAGTGGTGTTTGTGAGTGTTATGAAGTAATTAGTTCAAATTTTGTTTCTTAATTTGTATTTTAAATTATTTATTTAAAAGTGACATCGTTAAAAGAATGGTAATAATTATTTTATAATAGGAAATAATAGATACATTAAATAAAAATACTTAAATAACTCCATATTACTGGTACCTCTTTTATAATCTAGTTTGTTTTATGTTCAAAACCTAAAGAAACTTAATCATCTGGTGTAAATTCACGAACCAATCACAGGTAAGTTCTTCCGTCGTGGGCGTGGCTACCGAAAGAAGATGTCTTCGGCAGTACGTTGTAAATGATTTTTTAACTTGGTTTTCCAATTGTCCCGTTCTAACGGTGTATATTTGTTAATTTCGTCAAAGACTTTTTGTGTGTAAAAGGGTTCATTCTGTTAAAGACTATGTCGGTTTTTCTTCAGAGTTTATGGTTTTCATGTAAATTGAATTTTAATGACGGTTTCCACTTTAAACTTATTATTCGTTAGACGAAAGTCTTGACTTGCAAATAGAGATAATTAATGAATAATTTAATATTAGATTAAGGTATTAATTTTCTTAGATTGATATGATAATTTTGCGTGATTTTGATATGGGAATTGCATGTCGAAAATATCGGGAAGTAATTTTAATTGGTTTATTTCAGTTTCGAAAACCGGGTTAGTTAACAATTTGCAGCTTTTTTTCTGGAAGTTCGCATATTCTCCACTAGGTGTCGTTAGGCTACACTAATCTAATGAATGGCATTTTTCCTCTGGTTGTTTTTTAATAGAACTTTCGAGATTCATACATTAAAATTTTAATCTATATATATAAAATTCAATGTATGTACGTTTGTCTGTATGTTTGTCCTTTATGCGTTACCAAACCGTCCATCCGATTGCTTTGAAATTTTGCATAGTAACACAGGTTAACTCTGGGAAGGTTTTAGGCCATTTACCGAAGTCCTAGGACATTAGGGCTACGCCCCAGTGACCCTCAAAGTTTCAATGTTAATCTTATGGAAGGTCAATCTTAAGGAAGAAGAAGAAATATATCTTTTGATTTTATCAGGGGCACAAAAAACAGCTGTTCGTATGAAAAACTTAAAACAGCTGATTTTGATCAACAGCTGATTTCGATCAACAACTGATTTGGATCAAAAAATGAATATAATTTTAGGTTATGTAAATCGAGCAATGAGCAGAATCCCATTATAATTTACATCGGCCCACAGGGATACGAATTACAGGCTTTCAAAGTTTCAAATTAAGCAATAGCAAAGCATTGCCGGGTCAGCTAGTATATATATATTTTGAATTATTATACCTTTTTATAATCTAGTTTTTATATCTACAACCTACAGAAACTAATTCGGATTTTGTAATACGTGCAAATTATGGTCCAATCACAGGTAGACTCTTCTGTCGTGGTCGTGGCTACCCCAAATAAACATGCTCTCCTTAGTACGTTGTAGATGATTCTCATTTGATTTTTGTAATTTTCCTGACTTAACGGCGTATATATTTAATATTTTTGCTGAAGACTTTTTATATGTAAAAATGTTCGTTCTATTTATAGACCATATTAGTTTTTCTCTAAAATTTTAGGTTCTCGAAGATTCTGAGTTTTCCTTACGGGTTCCGCTTTAAATTAATCATACATTATTCCAAGATTCTGACTTTTAAATGTACCGTAAATAGTTAATGAATAATTTAGTACGGTATTGGATTAGCGTAATAATACTTTTTTTTCCGCTTACACACTTCCTCAGCAAGGGATATTTAATTAAATTACATGTGAAAAAACACTGACCAAGACCGGGAGTTGTACCTAGGACCTTTACGTTTCCGTCGTAATGCTCTGCCAACTGAGCTACCCTGATCGCTCCAGATATTGGTCGATGTTATCTCACTTGTACGGTTTTACTGCAATTATTGAATTAACAAATTGAATACCTCGTGTACACGACATTGAAAACAATCTCAATTCTTATTTTGATTTTGCATCTTACAGTGGTGTTATCATGAATATATTTCTTCCCCCCCCCCCCCCCCCCGCTTACACAATTCCTCAGCAAGGGATATTTAATTAAATTACAAGTGAAAAACATAGACCAAGACCGGGAGTTGAACCCGGGACCTTTACGTTTCCGTCGTAATGCTCTGTCTATGGAGCTACCCTGATCGCTCCAGATATTGGTCTATGTTTTCTCACTTGTACGGTTTTACTGCAATTATTGAATTAACAGATTGAATACCTCGTGTATACGACATTGATTTACACAATAATACTTTACACAATAATAGTCATTGTACAAAAAATGCTGATAAGATCCCTAAGCAGTCCTAACAATAGTCCAGTTTCAGACAGTGGGCCTGCTGTACGATGTTTTAATGTGGACTCATTCATGGTCTTCCTTTTGGGTAAAATGTGCAAGTGCTTTTATAATATAACTAGCAAGCCCCCATGAAAAATCACAGGCATATTAATTAGATACACATCAGAAATAAATAATTTACAAAAAATACTATTAAAAAACAACAGACTCTATCTAGATCTATTTATGCTGACGAGGATTTTTAACTCGGTAAATGTATACAATTATAAGGATTATAAAACTATAAGCTATTTGAAAAAGTTTTTTATTTATATTCATTATTATATATCTAAATAACATAAAAAATTTATCTTTTAATTGCTTTCTTACTTCATATTGATAGATCAAATCATTTAAAAGTTATTAATATTATAACAAAGAAATTAATGATGAAATATGTTTTATATGTTATACGAAGATGTACGAATGTTTCCGAATATAAACAAATGGGAACATTTAATATTTGATGATTGTAAATGAATTTAAAAATACAATGTCATTCATGAATACAAAATAGACTATTTAACTGTAAGTTTGTTTGAATTATATGCAGGGCCGGTGCAAGGAGTTTTTCCTGAACATGCGAGATTAATTTTTGGCGCCCCCCCCCTCTATACACTACAACCCTCCTCCGCCCCTATATATGTATATATATTTATATTCCTCCTTATTGCAATAAAAAATGGGTGCATTATTAAATGTATACCAATTGAAATTATTTAATTATATAAAATCAAATTAAAATATAACATCGAGCAACAATTTAAAAAATAAAAGTAAATATAAAATATTTTCTATACATATACAGTGTATTATATATATATACATAGCTTCGGTCTTTTTGACATTAAATAAATGTATGATAAAATGGAAAGTTAAGTGTGGGGAAGTGGAATACTGAAAACACCAAATTAATCATAATACAATATTTATTTTACATAATTTTAACTTTTTAACATCAAAAGGTAACATTGTAAGATTAACATTACAATATCACAAGTCAATTTGGTAACATCATGACAACGTGGTAAAGATAAAGGGTTAGGTATAATTGTCAATAAGATAAGGTAACATCGATAATTCGGTGACATTGTAAGATTGAGGTTAATGTTAAGTTATTACATTAATATCACACACACACATACAAGAAAAATTGCATAACTAAATTAAATGAGAAAAAAATCGGACTTTTCTTGCCTTGATCTTGGCAAAGTCTCTCAAAATTGTATCTGTGCCCAATGAGTTGAGAACGTCGTTCTCAATCGCTAGTGTTGCCAACCCACTAAATCGTTCTTGAAAACTGATTGAACGCAGGTAGTTTTTTATTATTTTGAGTTTTGAAGAACTCCTTTCTCCACTGGCTACTGAGACTGGGAGAGTAAGAAGAATTCTTAAGGCAATAAATACATTCGGGAAAATATCAATCATTCCGTTTTGAGTCAGATAACTTAGTGTTGCTTCAGGCGAATTATCTTTAGGTAGCAAAGGTGATAACATAACGATCTATTTCAGGAGGTCCTCTCCATTTATGCCGCTCTTATTATTTTCTGTCAATACTGCTTCTAGATTCTTGCACTTTTCTTTAAGTTCTTCTTTTTTCAGTTCCCCTACCAGTTTCAAGTCATAAAGAAACTTTAAATGGTTGCCATGGTCCCGTAATAGTTCAAATTTTTCATTTAAAGAGTTTATTGCCTTGTCCAAAGCAACAAAAAAGAAATCTACTTTAACCTTTTCAGTGGCACGCCCGTATATATACGTTTGTGCTACCTGGCATGCGTAGGAGCAATCCCGTATAGATTCGTTTTCAAGTTTACCACTGATTAGTTCTATTCAGATTTAATTAGTTCTGATTTTTTTTCTTATTATTGTACTCCGTTTCATTCCCTTTAAATTATAACCGAGCAAACTTGTTGTAACCGCTCCTAGATGGTGCTGACAAACCATACAGGCTCACTTAATTCGAACCGAGCAAACTTGTTGTAACAGCTCCTAGATGGTGCTGACAAACTATACAGGCTTACTTAATTAGAACCGAGCAAACTTATTGTAACCGCTCCTAGATGGTGCTGACAAACTATCTGTTCCTTTACACGTAATATTTAAACCGATGGTAAAGTAACTGAAGTATTGTTAATTTGTCAGTTTTCTTTCATGAAGCCGTAGTCTAGTGTTAACGAAGCGTCTTTCTGATCACAAGATGCCGAGTTCGAATCTAGGCTAGGGAGACTAGATATCTAATCATATCTGTGGTTTGAGGGTAGGAGGGCGGAAGTAAAGCAAACGGTGGTTGGCTCGCTTCCAAGCTGACGGGATATGACTAGATATCTGGTCTCCGGCTGGGGCTGTTTTCCATAATTTTACTTAAATATTTATGTATATATATATATATATTTACTAAAAAAAACCAGGAAAAAAATACTAAACAATTGATTTCTTGATTTTTAGGACAAGTAAATGATCATTTTGGTAATAGCTTTAATAAAAAAGATACTAAACAATTGATTTCTTGGACAAGTAAATGATCATTTTGGTAATAGCTTTAATAAACCCGCTCCACTAGGTGACCCTATGTTGTTCAAAAACCTCCACTGAAAAGGTTAAAGGACTCTTTCCCGGACTTAACAGGTACGTCTTCGCTCTCATACGAAAAGTGCCGTTTCACCTTTCTTGGCCTCATTTGGACTTCAATGGGGAATTCCGGTGCAACATTTAGTTTTTCAGCCAGCTCCCTTGCGTCGGTCATTACATTATTGAGTCCATTTTCGGACCTCATACCATTCAGAAACTTTTTGGCATTTTCAATGAGTTTGAGAGCATTTGTAAGATTGACTTATTTTTTTAAGTGTTTTACTATCCAAGTTCACTCTATACAAAATCTCATACCAGGTAATTAAGGAGCAGAGAAATCGGAAATCCGTTAACTTCTATGAATAGATAACAGGCTATAAATAGATGTTATACTGTTGTTATTGACACATAATTATTACATTATTAATGTTAGTGAAGTTAGTATAAAATGTACAGTGGTCTCGTCTTTAGGGGGGCAACTTTTTCACTGAAACCAAAGGGCGCCAATTTTGAAAGGATGGCACCCTAAACTGGTGTATGTGGTCTTTTGTGCCCGTAAAGAGGCGCCAAAAAGAAATATGGCATTTGTTTTAATTCCCGAAAAGGGCGGTCGCGTTTTTAGGGGGGGGCGAATTTATCACTGAAACTAAAGGGCGCCGACTCTGAAAGATGGTGCCCTATAGCAGAGTAGGTTGTCTGTCCCTAAAAGAGCGCTAAACAGAAATAGGGAGTTTCTTTTAAAACCCGAAAAGGGCGGCCACGTCTTTTAGGCAAACATTTTTCGGTGCAAAAAAATTTCGGAAAATTTTGAAGGCGCCTTGGTCTTGAACTTTTTGCCGGCGCTTCAGCGCCCCTTTCCTGGCGGCGCCCCATGCGTCCGCATGTTCCGCATGGTCCTTGCGCCGGCCCTGATTATATGGTACTTAAACAGATAAAGAATGATTTGTATGTATAATTATTAACAAAATATTAACTTACTTCAGGCATTGCTCTGCCAGTACTTGTTGTAGAATATAATGCTAAACCTAAGAATAAGTATATCCAATTCATTTTAATACTTTATAATTGGTACCGGTATCTGAAACATAAATATCACCTTCATGTTAACAAATAAAGTTTACTTAGATCTCAATCACTGCCTGTAAACAAAGTAGGCCTACTTGATAATAGGATTCAGATTTTAAATAAAATACATAGTTCACAAACAACACAAAACTAATGTTTTCTCATTTACATATAAAAACCAAAATGATGCAACACTAAATTTCACTGCTCACATGACAAGGGTTCTGTACCTTCAGCTGCAGTAGCAGCTCTCATATAGGCACTGTGGTAGGCTACTGTAGCACCCCCTATTTCTACTTGATATTATGGAAATCATTAATTTAATATACGGTAATGAGTCTTTTTATTTTTACAGTAAATAATCCGCTGACAATAGCGGCGCTGATAGTTCTAGCGATGTAGTGTTTGGCAGTTGTGTGCATTCGAACATAGGAAGCTGCATGCGAAGGAGAAAAAGCACTGTCACTCCCACTGTGCCAAACCTGGCATGCTGGTAGAAGGGTTTTTGTTACTCAGAATGTGGTAATGAGGCTATGATTTCAGAAGGAATAAATTTATTTACTACTAGACATTTATTTATCAGACAGTTAAAGTAACAGATTTACATTGACAAGCAGAACGTGACACTTTGTTTTATTGTTTAAAGTGTGAAAACATATAATATTTTTGTGTTAATATACAGTGATAGTGCAAATATTGATCTTTTCGAATAAATTAAAACAAGAAAAATGGACTTCAGTTTTTAATTAATAGATCTTGAACTGTACAAATTTACATTAAAGTAAGTAAAAAATGTTTGATTTTGTTCTTTTATGATATTATGAAGTTTCTGAATATATTTCTTTTCATATTTATGTTGGCTCCTTTTAGACAGTTAGTTATAAAACCTAAACATTTTCTGAACAGCACCCCCACTAACTTTAGCTACGAGGTAGAGTTGTCTCCAAGTGTTCAGTTACCGTAAAACAACTGTTATGAATAACTAAAAACTGTAGTAAAAGCATAAAGAATGTACGGTCTAATATGTTACGGTCTATGGCGTTCTATGTGTTGCTTCACTTTGTCACGAACTTGAAACAAATTATAGCTTCAAACCAATTTGAAACATTTAACATAACTATTTTATACATGCAGTTTATTGATAAATATTGAAATTAGAAATTTATATATTATTCGGTAGTACTATGTAGGACAAGATATTTATAAATAAATTATACAAAAACGATGTTAAATTATGAAAAAAATTTTAAACTTTATTGAAAGTGTACAGAAATGAGTAATGCGTCACTCATTAACTTCATGTTTTATAAACTACTAGCAAATACCCGTGGCTTCGGCCACAAAAAAAGAAAAATTGAATGAAATGAATATCGGGTACAATAATTGTTTTTTAAATCCAACAAAAGATATGAGGTTCCTGGCCCAAAAATCTAATGTGTAGTTAGTTTCATCCAAATCTATCAATTTTACATGTTTTGAAGCGCATCAGCCTCCCTTCTGCCCACTATGTTAAAAATTGTACATCTCAGCGAACATTCTCCCTCAAGTAATGGGTGTAATTGCTAGTAATTGTAAGAAGTTATTTAATATAACTTATATAACTTATATGTACCAAAATTCAGCTAGTATCTCTATAGATATGAATAGAAATTATTTTTAATATATAGGGGTAGTAACTCCATTTTCACCGCAAGTAACTCAGTCGCAGGTTTCAAAAATGCATTTAGTTAATTTTTTTAGTTCCATTTAAGAAATAAGTTGCGACGAACCGTACCTTCACGCGCCAAGTACTCAGGCTCTCACCCTCCGTATCTTTACTCCCGCTCCAGCTAGCTCAGCGTCAGAAGTGCGATCGGGCGACGGTTCTTTGCAAGAAATATTATTTTCCAATAATACCTCGTATTTTACCACTAACCTGACTTAAATTAATACATAACTTTTTTGGAGCCTCGACTCTCTTCGAGATCGTGCCATTTGGAGAACGGCTTATCCTTATTTATAACAATATACTTTCTTCGTATAACTATTACCACACATAAATTACTATTGTCTACTTTTGTCAGGGTTTCAATGTGGTTAAAATGAGAAATCAAATTTTGATTAGCGAAATTAATTATTGCTTCTTTTAATGTAGTAATTAATTTTATGTACACACATATTTTATTCCAAAATGTCAAGTTCCAGGTCAATTTATATTTAAAGTTATTCTTAAGTTTATTCCTTGTAATTGCTGGCAGTTTGTTAAAATGAGCTGTTGTGCGAGATAGACTTTTAATAAATGAGATTTAATTTTATTTAGTTAATTTTTCCCCTGATTATTTAATAAAATGTTATTCTGTCAATGTTGTATATAATATATGTTTAAGAAGGATGTTGCGACAATACCTTAGGTGAGTTTGTTAAAATCGCGTTCCTACTAGGTGTTCCTGTAGGTCTAAAAGAAACCGTAAGTCCCGCAAGGCCCTGGTTGCTGAAGCCTGTTATTATTCCCTGGCGTTGCTCGTCTGGTCTCCTCCAAGGGTGTTGGTAGATGCAACCCTTTAAAGCTTCTTCTATCGATGATAAGCAAATTTCGGTCGTTCGGGTCTTTAACTAACTCACTTACTGAGTATTCCTCTCCACTTAACTTCACTGTCTTTAAACCACAATACCTTTGAAAAACTATTAGCCAAGTACAAGGCTTATTATTGTCACTGTACATACAAGTTCACCTTCACAATCTATTTGCAAGTTATTGTAATTGTAAATTGTTTGCAAAATATACGAAGTAGATTTCATTTATGTTATTCGCGAGATTATACTTTTTTATTACTAGAAACGTAATGATGGTCTCTGAGTTATCTTTTTAACTATATATTCAAATCACTTTCAACAACTTTTAGCGAAATATTATTTCAATAAATACTTGTTTGGTGACGAGAAGCTTAGTGACATTCTCGGAGTTACCTTTTCAACTAACGAAGTTAATTGCCGACTTATTAGCTTCTCCCTCTACAGGGTTAAAATAATTGTGGCCAACTGTGTATACATTTTCCCTCACTTTTCGTATCTTAAATTGCCGATATTTCTTATGGTTCTTGTAACAGAATTTTTTCATTATTTTTCCCTTCCTCGGGTTGAGTTACTCTACTATTTAACATTTTAAAATTTCTAATTTGGTTGTGTTTAATTATTTTGACTAATTAACGTACTTGGAATTAAGTGTCGCCATGTTTGTGGGCGGGACTTAGTTATCTAGACATGAACTATTGCTTGTTGCTGGACCTATCGTGCAAACTATTCCTGTTCACTTTTGTCGAGATACACTTGACAATTCTTCCCCGAATTCCCATATCTTCTGTTCCCATGCCTCGATTCTGGGATGGTTCCCGCGAACTTCCTCCTGAAGTCTTCTGGATCTCGTACAAACTCGACTCGCGATTGTACGATGCTGCAATCGGTTTTGGCGATCGGTCGCGAAATCTTCCTTTTTCGCACTGCGATTTTCCGGGATTTTCCCACTTTCGAAAACGTCATTTTGTAGCCTAACTCTCGCTGACTATAGTCCAGTTTTTACTTTTGTTCTATGTTTAAATTTGGCAACGCTACGATGATTTTGGCTTTATTGAAATTTTCTATTTATATAAACTAATCCTTTTTCCCCGTATAAAATTCGTTTTATCTATCTCACTATAGCTCTTACAATCATTGTATTTATTATCTAGCCACTACCTTCTATAAAAGTGAAAAATACAGTTTATTATTTTTTTATTAGAACTTCTTATATGGCTATAACTTTTTACTATGAAAAACTATCAAATCTTGGTATTTACATTTTCTCTTAGCTACTTTATTATGAATACAATTTCATCAAAATACCCAGTTTTAATTAATATTTTAATTTCCTATTGTTCACTGTATAACATGATTAATTCGGCCTATTCTCGCTGGACTTGGTTAGGCCTGTCTTATGGACTTAGATTATTAAGCTGATTTTTACATCTCATTGAAAATTTAATTTATGCATTGAGCGGATACCTCAATCCGTCTCAAGGTGTAATACATTTTAGCTATCTAGCTTAAAGAAAAGTAAAAAAAAAAATATTTATTGTTTTATGGGTATTTTTTTTAAGTTCTCACCCCTTAGACGCAAGTAATCTAAATGCTAGTACATTAATGTTCCTACTTTCTACTTACGAAACAAAAATGTCAATCAACAGCTCTTTAGCTTCATTGGAAGAATAACAATATTTATTATTCATTGTAAAGGTGCGGTTATACCCCAGTTCACGCACTAGATGCCACTATTTAAATTGTGTTTTATTATTTCTTTCCTATACAACACTTAAAATGTATAAAAGTGTCAAATTTCATCTCTCTAGATTTGTGAGATGTTAGCAGAATCAATATTTATTTATTTGTTTTAGGCGTGGTTATTTCTAATAACCACAGGACATGACAAAATGCAGATCTAGTTTATTTTTTTTTTTATCTTGTAAGAAATAAATGTACAAATTTTCAGCAGTCTAGATTTATGGAAAGTATAAGTATTAATTTGTATTGTTATAGGGGTTGTTACCAAATGTTCACCCTTAGCAGCTCGTAACAAAATGCAAATCTGGTTTACTTTTTCTATGTAACTCGTAAGAAATAAATGTACAAAATGTCAGCTCTTTAGCTTTAAGGAAAGTATAACAATTAATATTTATTATTATAGTGATTGTTACTACATTTTCACTCCTTAACAGCATGCGAAAAAATGCAAACCGGTTTACTTTTTCTATATCTTGTAAGAAATAAATGTACAAAATTTCAGCTCTCTAGCTTTAATGAAATAATAACAATTAATATTTATTGTTGTATGGATTACCCCTAAAAACTATAATGCAATGTGTGTGTATTTAAAAAATTTTATTTTACTTTTGAAAACTTACTTTTTTATGATATATCTTAAATAATTGAAATAATAAGTAATCTTATTGTAAATAAAGTAAATTTTATTTAAACAATTGAAATTATTTTATGTTCTACAGTTTAACTGTTAATAGCCTTTTTAAAGCACTTAGTATATTAACAAGGCTATTTGTATTTATTATACTTTTAAATTATTTAGAACTCTTTAATCTTGGCTTACTGATTCTGTTTTTTTTTTTTTTATATTAAATATGCAATTGAAATTCTATAGCTTAAAATTAACAAAATTGGTTCTATTATAGGCTTCTTATATTAAGACATAATATATATACAGTGTGTAAATTAAGTATCGAAACAAATATGTATTTCTCAAACTAAAATAGGTACAAATATTTTGTTTGTGGCATTGACTCTTAACAAACGTTCCTGATTTTCTGACATAAAAAAAAAAATTTTCAACCCCTTAGGGGGTTGGCGGGTAGGGGGTAACTTAAATTTTTAAATGGGAAGTATGGTCATGTGATACCTCATTTTAAAGGTCTATTTAAGACTAGGAAAATGACATAAAGAAAATAAAAATCGGACCACCCAAAACAAAATGGCGGCCCTAAACGTGTTGAAATAAATTGACATAAAGTTGCTAATATCTCGAAAAGGAAGAGTTTTTAGAAAAAATTTCAAGAGACAAAAAATGTTTATTTCAAAGTGCTTGACATACGAAATTGCTTCCAAATCGATTTAGTAAAATTTTTTACTCCTCCATCTTACAAAATTTTGTAAAAAAAACCTTAGCAAACACTATGTGAAGAAGTAAGTGATATTGACAATATTAGTGCTTCTGAGAGTGAATATGAATTTAGTGAACATGGTTTAAATACCGAAGAAAGTGATGAAAGTGGGTGTGATGAAATTGCTACTGCATCTACAAATGTAAGTACTACTGCCTATTATGGTAAGAACAGATTTAAATAGTTTAAATATCCATCTCTGAGGGGAACCAGAATACCCCCCAACATAATATAATTTCTCCTTTCCATTTACCTGGGCTAATTGGTGAAGCTCGAAATGTTATTTGCAAAACACCAGTTAAATTTTGGGAATTACTGTTTACAAATGAAATGCTCAATGAAATTGTAAAAAATACAAATGATAAAATAGAATTAGTTACAATTGGGAAAAAATTACAATCTTATGAAGGAAAAACTAACTTGCTAGAAATGCAAGCTGTAATATTGCTTTGTTTTTTATGGGGAGTATCCAAATCACACAATGAAGATCTGCAGTCACTGTATGATGACAATGGCAATGGAAGGCCCATATTTAGAGCAGTTTTGCCTCTCAACCGCTTACTCTTCTTGTTACGTTTGATGATTTTCAAACAAGAAATCAAAGAAGAGAGACAGATAGATTAGCTCACATTAGTTGGCTATTTGACAAATTTATTAAGAACTGACAAAAACTCTACTCTGTTGGTGAGAATGTAACTATAGATGAGATGTTGGTGGGCTTTAGGGGAAGGTGTGCATTCCACATGTACACCCCTTCAAAACCCTGTAAGTATGGAAAAAAATTTTTCATTTTAACAGATTCCAAAATGCACTATTGTTTGAATGCTCAAATATATTGTGGAAAAAATCCTGTTTCTACTTCACAAGGCTCGAAAAACTTTTAAATCCAACTTTAGCTGTTCTAAGACTATTGTCACCAATTGAAGGCAGCAACAGAGGGGTTACAGGTGACAATTGGTTTTCCTTAGTGGAATTAGTAGACGAATTGATAACTAGAAAATTGACATACCTGAGCACTATGAAAAGGAACAAACGTGAGCTGCCTCTCAACTTCGTCAGCGCCAAAGGACGAGACGTTAGATCAGCGCTGTACGGGTTCTCAGGACAAAAAACAATAGTTTCCTTTATTCCTAAAAAAGGAAAGGTTGTTAATCTTATTTCTTCTATGCATCACAAAGAGGAAAGTGATACAAGCACAGGAAAACCTGTTATGATCATAGATTACAATCGAACGAAAGGAGGAGTGGATGCCCTCGATGAGAAGTGTGCAAATTACAAATGTAGGCGCCAAACTCGTTGATGGCCAATGGCTATTTTTTATGCTATGTTAGATATATCAGGTGTTAATTCCTTTGTTCTCTATTCTGGACACAAGGAAACTAGTGAAATAGACAGGAAATCATTACTAATTCAGCTAGGAAGAGAATTGGTCGAAGGACATATGCGAAGAAGACTATATGTTTCAAAACTGCAAAAACGTACAAGACTTTCTATTGAGAATATTTTGGGAACCGAACAACAAAATCAACAGACAACTTCAAACCAAGTTCTTTCCCTACCACAGCAAAATCTAAACGAAAAAGATGTTCTGTCTGCCCATCAAACAAGGATAGAAAGTCGTACCAAGACTGTCAGAACTGTAAAGCTTTGTTATGTGGTAAAGTGGCAATGTATTGTATCCAAAATGTTATAAAAATAACTTTTCATAGGGTGAAAGCAAATTCATTCACTTTCTTAAAGCAACTATAATACCATTTATATGTTAGAGTTATTTATTATTAGTAAATATAATAACGTTATCTTCTAATATTACATTACAACATTTTTGTCTCAATATATATCATCCAAAAATGTACCTTGTAATTTTTTTCATTTGTTAATAAAATGTATTCTAATTTTGTTTTTACATTTAGTGGTATTACAACAGCAAAATACTATGTGTTTTAAGAAATAATACATTGTTATTAGACTTTAACATTAAAAAGAGGAATTTGAGTTATTTTTTGTTATCTTTAAAACAATTTAAATTTTTGAATTATGTAGACTATGTATTAATGACAGAAGTTTCTAATATTGTTTGTAAAATTTACGAAATAAATGACAACTTTTAAATTATTAGTTATAATCTTTTTAAGTTATTAATCCTTAGCAATGACTACATATCAATAAGACGAAAAGTTCCAATGTTAAAAATTCAGCCCAGGGAAGCAGGTATAAAAGTGTGTTTTTGCGCACCGCCGTTAGGAGCGCTGAACGCGCTTTTTGCCGACGAGTGTGGGATTTGAATGAAGTGCAGAAGAAGAGACTGGGGGAGGGGAGGGAGAGAGCTAGAGCATTAGTTTTCATCGAAAACTGAGCTGTGCAGTGTGAGAGTAAAAACACGCTTCTTTATTACACTACTATTTAATACACTTAGCAGAGCTGTAAAATTATGAAACTTTTACGATTCGTAGGTAAGAACCATACGATTCGTATGCTGTAAACAAAGTTTAATTAAATGACCTGTTTCTTATTTATTTGATCAATATTACTACAATGATGTTTAATTCACTTTGATAATGACATACAATTTTCACTCTGCTGGAAAGATTTTTTAATTTTTGGTCAGAGACAAAGTGTCTGTTAGAAAGTTTTAAATAAAGGTTCAAATTAATGTGCAGTTTTAATACAATAAAGAACATGTTCCTCAAGGATTCGAAATTAAAAATATAACAATATCTCTTCTTCTTATGCTTAAAGTAATAACTTCTAGAAGTATCCACCCCTGCTCGCTTCGCTCACCAACCCCCACGGTGAAGCAAATGCAAACAGATTACCACTTATAAAACAAAGGTGTCAATCATGGAAAGTATAACAATTTATTTTTATTGTGAAGGGCCTGTTGCCCCCCAGTTCGCCCATTAGACGTAACTATTTAAATTTCGTATGTTATTATTTATTTTATTTCCTATAAAACACTATAAAATTAATAATTGCAAAATTTTCAGTTCTCTAGCAGGAAAGTATCACAATCAACATTCTAGCCTACGTTACACAGGGATAGTGTAGGTTTTTATTAGTAAAACTATTTTTTCAATCGGTTCAGTAGTTCTAGAGATTACCCCGACCCCCTACATATAAAAAAAATTTACCTCTTTTTAGGCTCTTTATAATATTAGTATAGATTATGTTTTGCACTGTTATACATAAGTTGAAATACAGTTTTAATTCAACAAACAACGTGTTTCTCAAGGATTGGAAAATAAAAATACAACAATACTGGAAATATTATAGGTACTTAAAGTTATAAAATATTATATTTTGTGCTGTTATACATAAGAT
>JAGFPH010002616.1:108161-120470 GCA_018207615.1 Philaenus spumarius | reverse complement strand
ACGGGGGTTGGCGTGCGAAGCACGCAATGCTTTGTGTATTGAAGATAATCCCAATATGCGGAATGGCGTGCGAAGCACGCAATGTTTTGTATTGAAGATACTCCCAATATGCGGAATGGCGTGCCAACCATTTTGCAGCTATTCAGCACCGTCGTGAGTATCTATTTCCCAAATTGTTGGTTGAAACCCTAAAATATAGGCCTATAAACTTAAACGGTTCAGCTGCGTGGTCGAATTATTTTTTTTGAGGCAGATCATTGATAGGTAAAACTTCATGCCAAATTTGAACTCAATCAGTCAAACAGTTTTTTCTCTATGAATTATTTTGTAAAATAAACAAAATGGCGGATATCTGGAAAACGAAGCGTTTTGGGGCACAAGTTTATAGGAACTTTTTTTATTTATTTTTATGTAAGGAATCCACTCCAGAAGTTGAATCCTATTTATCTTGTATAAAGAAGGACAAAATAAAAACGTATAGTTTTGTCTGATTTTGCCGATGTATATAATTTGTAATGACATCCCAAAACGTGTTCTGGGGACCATGTTCAGTGCTCACTCCCGACCTTTGGTCTCACCATAAGAGTCACTCCAATATCTCATCTTTCCTATGGAAATTCTAATAATTCGTGCTCTTGCTTTGAAGCCGGAGAACTGAAACTGGGCGTATTACTCTGAAGTTATTTAGACTGAAACGTTTCCATTATTTTCGTCAAAGGGGTAAAGTATTGTTCGTTAGCAATATTTTACATATATTATACTCATAGATGTGAAATACACCTCGAAACGTTATTTTTAATGTTCACCTTCGTTCCGGCGTTATGTGTAATTTTGGGTACATACTTTCTGCTGATCGTGCCTTTTTGATATGTAGGTGTAAATGGGAAACATAGATCGATTTGAACGAAAATCACCGCGTTTTTGGGCCCGGGACCGCGGTTCTGAAATAGTTTTTTAACTTCCCGCTAAGAAAATTGAAAATTTTCTAAAATCGGGAAGTTATTGGTTTCACCCCGTTTTTCGAAAATCGAGTATTCATCAGATCTCGACGTTTTGAGGTCCTAGGAATCTTCCCTGACCACTCCCGAGAGGGTGTCACCCTGTCTGTATGTATGTGTGTGTGTGTATGTAAGTATGTGACCCGCTTATAACTTTTGAACGGCTTAACCGATTGGATCCTACCAAACGGCGTTCTAAAGAGTTCCATCAAACTTAGATTTCCTGAAAATTTCAACTAATTCGGACCGGTAGGTTCTGAGAAATTTCGAAAAAACTAAGAAATAAATTTTTTTCAAATCAGGTTTTTTTGGAATAACTTTTAAACGGCTTTACCAATCAATTCCGAAATCTAATCAGTTTTTAACCTTGAAAAGCGACGTCGATCGCTACCAGTCCGGTCAAAATCGATTAATTCGTTCGTGAGATATCGTGAACGAAAGAAAATATAAAAAAAAGTGTTTTACTCAATTTCTCCGAAATTTTTCATCAGAAAAATTTTTGTTGTCGATTCTTTCAATGGACTCAAAAAACTGCATCGATTGCCGCAAATCGCATAAAAATCGGTAGATTCATTCAAAAGTTATGGCAGTTCAAAATTTCCAAAGCGGGAAGTTACAGGGATGGCCTTTAGGGTCAACCGTTTTCCAAATTTTTTAATTGCTTGTAATGGTAAGACTGAATATTTATCCGATACTCCTTTTATTCTGTTGGCGAAGCTAGAGTACCTTCTAGTTATACTAATGTAAGTACGTATTTGCATTGAAGTAAAACAATGCCTAATTAACAACTGCGACTAAACAAGAGTAAATGTACTTTGCACGGTTCTTGACCAAACTCAAGTGACAACCCTTCGTCGCACCTTACAGGAAGTGGTATTGAAGTGCTTCTTGAGGGTCTTCGCTTGGTGGCTTTAGTTTCAGGATGAGCCGGACTAACTTGTGCTTACGTAAGCCCTTTTATCTGAACACTTTCGTCGCACAGCATGGTTAACTCGGCCCGTAAACACATCGGCTATATTCGGATTCCGGATACTCTTTCCGATGATTAGGACAGAGGTACTTGGATCGTGGTATGGTTGTGGCGAGCGGCGTCCTAGATCGAGACGCAAACGCAATAGAGCCAGGTTTTTTATATAACAGAACGATATAAACCTAACCTAACAAAGTTGTTGGTTGTGAGAAATAATAAACTTATTCCAAATCGGCTTAGCTGGTTAATATGGTAATGAATGTAAATGCGTTCAACAAACATGTGTTGCCAGCTTTTGATCCGAATCAGCCGTTTTATGTGTTATATGGATTGGGGTGAATTCCCGTAATTTCACTATTGTTCGCTTTAAAATCTAATTTTTGAATAAATCCTTTCTTAGTGTTCGTCTATGACCCCGTTAGATACCTTCTTATTCTATGTCAGTCAGTCAGGACAAAGTTATATCTTTGTATATGTAACTAGAGGAACCCCCTGCGTGATCCGCACGCCAACCCCGATGGAACCTTCTACACACATAATCATGTTATGTTTTATCTATATCATATCATACTCATATTATAAAGAGGTAAAGTTTGTTTGTTTGTTTGTTTGTTTGTATGTAGGGGGTAATCTCTGGCACTACTAAACCGATTGAAAAAACAGTTTTACTAATAAAAAGCTACACTATCCCTGAGTAACATAGGCTATAATTCATTTCGATAAAAACCTTTTTTTATTAAAATATTTGTAAATTTAGTCGGAAAAAATTCTTAGGTTAGGCCCAGAATGATAAATCAACACATGTATTTACATTTATTACCATATCAACCAATTTATAACAGATAATATAGCTGTTAGCTCCAATATTTCCACTAACAGCTGATTTCAAAATTTGAAGCAATTATTGTTGTATTTCTAGCTTTTAGGTTAGGGGTTTTTAGTGTAGATCTGAGCCTTGCTGGTTCTTTTAACCATTATTATAACTGCTTTTATAAAATATAAGAAATAATTTAATTTGAACATTTGACATTATTTACCATCTTAGTTTTGAGGTTATTATTAATCCTACACCTTTATTATAAATAAAACATAACATATGTTTTTAGAAGGTTCCATTGGGGGTTGGCGTGTGGAGCACGCAGGGGTCTCCCCTAGTTTATAATAAAGATGTATAATTAATAATAACCGCAAAGCTAAGATGGTAAATCATGTTAAATGTTCAAAACAAATTATTTCGTATATTTTATAATTGTAGTTATAATAAAGGTTAAAAGAACCAGGTAGGCACAGGTCTACACTTTAATAAAAACCTAACCTTAAAGTTAGAAATAAAAATAATTGTCTCAAAGTTTGAAATCAGCTGTTAATGGAAATATTAGAGCAAACAGCTGTTTGTTGGTTCATCAGTCTATGTCTAACCTAAGAATTTTTTCCGACTAAATTTGCAAATATAGAAATACAAAAATGTGTTTATCAAAATGAATTATAATAGCTTATGTTACTCAGAAATAGTATAGCTTTTTATTAGTAAAACTATTTTTTCAATCGGTTCCAGAGATTAACCTAGAGGTCTACATTTGTATGTAGACATACAAATATACAAACAAACACAAAAAACAAATTTTACCTTTTTATAATATTATTATAGATTTACATACAAACAAACAAAAAACATGAATTTGACCTCTTTATAATATTAGTATAAATACTTCTGTACTTGTGTATGTCGCTGAACTCCTCCTAAACGGCTGGACCAATTTTGATGAAATTTTGTGCGTGTACTTGAGTGGGTCCCTGGATGGTTTGGATTCACAATTGTAAATGGTGGAAATGTGGCTGCTACCCGTATACAGTAAATATAAATTAAACTTCCTACAAGCTATAAAGCTAAAATTATGTAATATTATTTTAAAGGGAAAAACAAAACTATTTGAAATTTGATTGCTTAAGTCAAAGGGATGAAATGGAATAACTATGCTGCTTAAAATTAAATAATAATCCACTTACTTTTTCGATTATAATATTCCATTAATAATACTCTTACTTTACGTATTAGAGTATTTTCTTGCGCGTACGTTGGCACCTCTGTCGCAATATGGCGAGGGGTCGCAACACTACCGGTGACAAATATTTTCGTTTCGGTTCCGCAAGAATGTTGTAAATTATCTGCACCACGTTTACTTATGTTCAACACATTTGTCTGTGTCGAGGCTACTGTACACTGAAGATTATTAAGTCCCCGTTCTAACCGAACCCAGCTCCATTTGACGGTGAATGCATGCACGTGTATATTACCAGTGTGATACATTCTATTGATCAATAAGAAGTGCTAAACACCACCCCACCCCTTCAGACCATGTGCATGTTGAACTGTGATTCGACAAACGATCGAGTATTTACATGTTTAGCGATTTCCATAGGAAAGATTAGCTATTGCAGTGGCCCTTATGGTAAGACCCAAGGTCGGGAGTAGCAAATAAGCACCGATCATGGTCCTCAGAACTCGTTTTGGGGTGTTATTAAAAATCATACATATATATGTAATATGTATATATGTGTTCGCACTCTAGCGGCCGCATTTTAAGTCCAATTTAGTTCAAATTTGGTACACATGTTGGTTTGCTAAGTCACTCGAACGAGTTTGTTATAGCCAGAAAAATCCAACAATCGGAAGAACGTTTTTTGACTGGAAGTAACTATTTTTCGAGATTTTCCTACGAGAATGAGTTTGTTTTTGAGTTTTTTTTACAATAAATAATATGTAGGATGTTTTTCTGCGCATTTTGTTTTTTTACGCGACCTTATAGCTCGCTTGGTTCCCCCAAAATCGATCAAAACGTAATATACCATAGAAGTACGCGGTTCAAAGCCATGTGGTGAACCCTACCGTTTGATTGGCGTGCGAAGCACGCAATGCATTGTGTATTGAAGATACTCCCAATACGGGGGTTGGAGTGTGAAGCACGCAATGCATTGTGTGTTGAAGGTAATCCTGATATGCGGAATGGCGTGCGAAGCACGCAATGCTTTGTGTATTGAAGATAGCCTCAATATGCGGAATGGCGTGCGAAGTACGCAATGCTTTGTGTATTGAAGATAGCCTCAATATGCGGAATGGCGTGCGAAGCACGCAATGCTTTGTGTATTGAAGATACTCCCAATATGCGGAATGGCGTGCGAACCATTTTGCAGCTATTCAGCACCGTCGTGTCGTGAATAGACCTATTTCCCAAATTGTTGGTTGAAACCCTAAAACGTAGGCCTATAAACTTAATTTTGGAAATTTGCTCAACTCACGTCAGCGGTTCATCTGCGTGGTCGAATTATTTTTTTAAGTAATCGCGTATGTTCATTATGTTGTATACTTATCTTTTTAATATAATGCGTAATTTTTACTTTCTCCCCCTATACCATAGTATATGGAAAAAGTATTGTATTCGTCAAAATTTTCGAGTTTGAGTTTTTGGTGGAAATATCCGTTTTGGTCTCCCTGAACCTAAAAAAGTGGTTTTCGGAGTGATGTCTGTGTGTGTGTCTGTGTGGATGTTATCAGACCTAGAGCCTAAACCAGTCGTCCGATTCTGATGAAATTTGGTATGGAGGTACTAATCCACGGTATCTCCAGGCGTTTTTTCATTTTTGTGAATTTTTTATTTTTAATTGTAATTTTCCCATAAAAACCCTTAAAATAACGGAAAAACCAACTTTTCTCAAAAACGGCTCTAACGATTTTGATTAAAATTTTATAGTTTATTAGGGACCTATAGTACTATTAACTGTAAAATTTTAATCAAAATCGTTCGAGCCGTTTTTGAGAAAAGTTGGTTTTCCATTATTTTATGGATTTTTATGGGAAAACAACTTTAATACAAAATCACCTCTCCTACCCCGCCCTACAAGTCACCGTGACGTTTAATAATTTAAATATGTTTGTGAGAAAGTATGTGCCAGTTCCTGGTACCGTTTATTTATATTTTATTTAATTTATACTTCTATTTGTTATTGTTTGTACAGAAAATGGTCTACTGAGCTACGAAAACCCCAACTACCATCTGGACCCTTCGCGGCTGGATGACGCCCTCAACTCGAACACCGAAGAGGACCCTCTCTACCAGGAACTGTTGTACCGCGAACTCGAGTCCGTGTGCAATCTGACCGGCGGGTCGGCCCCTACCACAGGACAGACGGGACGCAGGGGCTACGCCCACTTGGATATCGGCTCGATGGGGGTCGACGTTACCACGGGACCCGTCACCAACCTCGACACCGACAACCATCACATGAGGTGAGTCAAGCTTCTGATGTTTACAGTAGATGTGACCGTAGATGTTGTATCTGTGATGGAATCTATTTATAGCTTAAGTGGCTTATAGACGGGGTTAGTTCTAGCTGCTAGAAGAGGAGAGTAGTACCCGCTAGTAACTCGCCTTCTACTATCCCTGTCTGAACAGGTACTCTCCTGTTGGAGCGGGGAGTAAAGGTCACGTGACCTACTTACTCTCCATGTTTAGACACGCACTCGCTGTTCCTCGCCACACCCCACAGACACAGTGCGTTTCACAGGAACAGCTTTCCTCAACAGGGTGTCTGCTTTACTAATGTGAGGTTCCACTAATCCAAGCGGTTCGTTAAATTTTCCAACGCTCATTCTCATCTGCCTTTTGTACTCCGATGGCTCTTCCTCTGCAAGCTCTTGGAAAGAGTGTTTGAGAGGTTTCTAATGCCTCTTCTCCCGACCCAATCTTTTACCCATACTCTACTTCTGTTTAACAATTCTTGTAACTCTTGACTGAAATAAACAGCCACTTCACAAATGACTTCAACGTCGGCCGACGTGGTTAGCACTTCACTTTCGACGACTCGCCGGGAGAGTAGTGTGGCGAGTACAGAAACTGGCGCGAATGCTGGCACTTGAGCAAACCGCTACTAACCCGACTAAAAACACCAGTACCCGGTACATCTCTGTTTATCGCGTTCACTGCTAAGGACGCACATGTAAGCTTGACACTGAACACTATGAGAAGTGTGCAGGCGCACAGTGCTTTGCACGCCAACCCCTGAATTGGGAGTATTTTCAATAAACAGTGTATTGCGTGCTTCGCACGCCAATACCCGTATTGAGAGTACTTTCAATACACAATGCATTGCGTGCTTCGAACGCCAACCCCCTAATTGGGAGTATTTTCAATACACAGTGCATTGCGTGCTTCGCACTCCAACCCCCGTATTGGAAGTATTTTCAATACACAATGCATTGCGTGCTTCGCACGCCAACCCCCTAATTGGGAGTATTTTAAATACACGGTGCATTGAGTGTTTCGCACGCCAACCCCCGTATTGGGAGTATTTTCAATACACAGTGCATTGCGTGCTTCGCACCACAACCTCCATATTGGGAGTGTTTTCAATACAAAATGCATTGTGTGCTTCGCACGCCAACCTCCATATTGGGAGTATTTTCAATACAGAATGCATTGCGTGCTTCGCACGCCAACTCCCGTATTGGTAATATTTTCAATACAGAATGCATTGCGTGCTTCGCACGCCAACCTCCATATTGGGAGTGTTTTCAATACAGAATGCATTGCGTGCTTCGTACGCCAACTCCCGTATTGGTAATATTCTCAATACAGAATGCATTGCGTGCTTCGCACGAAAACCACTATAGTGGGAGTGTTTTCAATACACAATGCAGTGCGTACTTCGCACCACAACCTCCATATTGGGTGTGTTTTCAATACACAATGCATTGCGTGCTTCGCACGCCAACCGCTATATTGGGAGTATTTTCAATACAGAATGCATTGCGTGCTTCGCACGCCAATCCCCGTATTGGTAATATTCTCAATACAGAATGCATTGCGTGCTTCGCACGCCAACCACCTAATTGGGAGTATTTTCACTACACAGTGCATTGCGTGCTTCACACGCCAACCCCCGTATTGGAAGTATTTTCAATACACAGTGCATTACGTGCTTCGCACGCCAACCCCCTTATTGGAAGTATTTTCAATATAAAGATAATTGCTTGCTTTGCACTCCAAGCCCCTTATTGGAAGTATTTTCAATACACAGATAATTGCGAGCTTCGCACTCCAACCCCCGTATTGGAAGTATTTTCAATACACAGTTCATTACGTACTTCGCACGCCAACCACCTTATTGGAAGTATTTTCAATACAGAATGCATTGCGTGCTTCGCACGCCAACCCCCGTATTGAGAGATTTTCAATACACGTAACATTGCGTGCTTCGCACGCCAATTTTAAGCCTATGTGCGTCCACTTTAAAGTATTAGTGATTATTGCGTAGAAATTTTCAAAAATAAAAAATAAAGTAATTTCTACTCGTTTAGGTTATAAATATAAAAAATAAAAGGTCAGCTCCTAGCATACTAAATACGAAATTTGCGTAGTAGTGAACGCATTAAGGGTGAGGTAAATATCCACTATTTCGTTTAAAGGATGAGTCACATTAGAAAGCGGTGTGGAAAATGTTTTTTTTTTTCCACTTACGCCCTTTCCCCACACCCCTGTCCCATAGCGCCAGGGCGAGGCCAAGTTCACGCCGATATCTGTACTAGCCTCGTCTGTACACCTACTCTCCACTGTTTTCACTAGCGGGCACTACTCTCCTCTTTTACTAGCAGCTAGAACTATCCACGTCTATAAGCCCCTTAAGGTGAGTCAAGTGTCTGACGTATACAATAGGTGTAGCCGTAGACGTTGTATCTGTGATGGAATCTATTTATAGCCTACTCGTCCCGTCTAATCGATGCGACAGAAATCAATGGAAGTTATTTCTGTACTCGCTACTGATTGACATCGTCTTTATAATTATGTAAATAATATCTAATGTATTTATAATGACGGGTCGATGACGTCAGGGTTGGACGATAGGCTACATTTAACTACAACAGCTCTACTTAACTCTCCGACGGCTTCTGTTTCGACACGCTACAACTGAATATAACTTATCTATACATATAAATAAAATTGTCTATGATTTCGAAATAAATACTGCTTTCTAAGGTCATATGGTCGTTCACAAATTACCAACACCTAAACACGTATTTATAAATTTGTTGTCTGTTTGTTCGGGCTAGTCTCCGGAATGGCTGAACCGATTTTGACGAAACTTTCATTAACTTGTAAAGGACTTTTCAGATAATATTTTAGGCCGCTTTTTATTGCGAAAATATTTAAAATTCATGTTAAAAAATCGTAAAAATTATGGACAAAATTAGGGATTTTGTGGACAAATGTTGGGGATAGTACGTACTTCGACCTCTGTCTTGCATTGTGTACAGTTCACAGCTACCTCTACTACAGAACTTATTTCCCAGTGCTTCTGTTCTAGTCAATCGTCATTTCCGTAAAAGTAACACGATACGCAATAATATATTTGCATTGGCTTCACCGTGTGAGCGAAGCGAAGCGAGCAAGGGCAGAGCAATAGTCCTAAGTAAATTAACGTCAATCATTAATTTTATCACACGCCCACTTTTTATATTCACTTTTCATTTCGATTGTAGTAACTTTTTTTCACTTTTTAGCGAATTTCCATAGGGAAAATGAGCTATTGCAGTGACCCTTATGGTGAGACCTAAGGTCGGGAGTGGCAAATGAGCACCGATCATTGTTCCCAGAACACGTTTTGGGGTGTCATTAAAAATCATATATACTGTATAATGTATATATGTGTTCGCACTCTAGCGGCCGCATTTTAAGTCCGATTTAGTCCAAATTCGGTGCACACGTTGGTTGTCTACGTCGCTCGGACGATTTCGTTAGCCAAAAAAAATCCAACAACCGAAACCACATTTTTTGACCGGAAGTAACTATTTTTTGAGATTTTTCCTACGAGAATGAATTTTGTTTAGAGTTTGTTCTACAAATATAAATGTAGGATGTTATTCTGCACATTTTGTTTTTTTACGCGACCTTATAACTCGCTTGGTTCTCCCAAAATCGATCAAAACGTAAAACACCATAGAAGTACCCGGTTCAAAGTCATGTGGTAGATTCTACCGCGGGGTTGGCGTGCGAAGCACGCAAAGTATTGTGTATTGAAGATACTCCCAATACGGAGTTGGCGTGCGAACCACCCAATGCTCTGTGTATTCAAGATACTCCCACTACGGGGGTTGGCGTGCGAAGCACGCAATGCACTGTGTATCGAAAATACTCCCAATATGCGAAGCATTTTGCAGCTATTCAGCACCGTCGTGAATAGATTTATTTCCCAAATTGTTGGTTGAAACCCTAAAAACATAGGCCTATAAACTTAATTTTGGACATTTGCTCAACTCACCGTAGCGGTTCAGCTGCGTGGTCGAATTTATTTATAAAATATAGTCACTTTTTATACCTTACAAACTGTTACACGCCCTGTAGTCAGTTGAAAAAAACTAAACATTTTTTGTTTTGGGAACAATCCATTTTTTGGATGCAGCCGTAATATTTAAAAATGCAGAAGTTTTTTTTTCTCAAACATCTTTTATAGATATCCTGCTGTATTGTTGTAGACACTTGACAGACACGGTTTATTTTAAAGTAGATGCAAAGAATTGAAAAATATTGAGTCAACAAAATGTACACATAACCTCTTCGACAATAATGGATAAGAAGATAAACCGTACCATGTGAAGCGTACAATTTAATCCACACACAAAGGAGGTTTCGTGAAAAGGATTTTGTCTTCTATAAATGTATAAATCAGGAAGAGAGCAGCGTCGGATTCAATTTGCTCGGCTATCGTATATCATTTCTTCTCGGTACGAAGTGAACTGTCTGAGACGGATATTCGAAAGTGTGTTGGTTGGGATCACAAACATAATAACACATTTGTCATTCAGGGTTTTACGTAAGCGGAGAGCTGCAATTTGTTTTTCTTTAAACCGTACGATCGCGATTTCAAGCCTTTCACGCGTGTGTATACATGCACTCACAGTTAATAACGTATGTAAAGAGAATCCTACTTATGCAATATTGGAAGTTATGAAATATTATGTGTTGAAAATATAGCCATTGTATTAATAAGTAAACATCGAAATTTGTAGTACCTTTCTTTAGTAATCTGCACTAATATTATAAAGAGGTAAAGTTAGCTTTTTTGTTTGTTTGTATGTATGTAGGTGGTAATCTCTGGAACTACTGAACCAATTGAAAAAATAGTTTTACAGTACTAATAAAAAGCTACACTATCCCTGAGAACATAGGGTATAATTAATTTTGATAAAATTCAATATTTGTAAATTTAGTTGGAAAAAATTCTTAATTTAGGCCTAGGACCAGGCAATTCGTTGCCATAGCAACCGATAGAAATATTTCCATTAACAGCTTATTTCAAACTTTGAAGCCATTATTTAAATTTATAGCTCTTAGGTTAGGTTTTTATTAAAGTGTAAACCTGAGCCTTGCTGGTTCTTTTAACCTTTATTATAACTGGTGTTATAAAATATACGAAATAATTTGATTTGAACATTTAACATTATTTACCATCTCAGCTTTATGGTAATTATTAATAATATTATATAGAGGTAACGTTTGTTAGTTTATTTGATTGTATATAGGGGGTAATCTTTAAAACTGAACCGGTTGAAAAAATAGTTTTATTAATAAAAAGCTACACTATCCTTGAGTAACATAGGCTAGATAGTGAGTAACATTAATTTTGATTTAATTGTTAAAACAACCCCTAAAACAATAAATATACATTTTTATACATTCCTTAAAACTACAGAGCTGACATTTAGTACATTTATTTCTTACAAAATGTATAGAAAAAAGTAAACTAGATTTGCATTTTGTCGCGTGCTGATAAGGGGTGAAATTGTGATAACAACCCCTAAAACAATAAAAATTAATTGTTATATTTTCCTTAAATATAGTGGCCTGAAAATTTTTACATTTATTTCTTACAATATACATAAAATAAACGGTATCAGTTAACTGACACAAACTTTCTCCCAACTTACTGTAGTCAAAATAATATTGTTTTCAATCATTTTATTTATTACTTTTTAGAACAAAACAAAAAAATAATATTCTACCTACGTCAATCGTATAAAAAAATTATTGTCCTAGGCGGGATTCGATCGCGCGACCTTTGAATTACTGGCCGTGATCGCTACCATGGTGCTACCCCGTGCGGCCGCCGCCGCGATGCTAGATTGACAACATAAACTTGTTTATTTTTAAACATTTCCCCATAATTATAAAACGCCGAAGTTTTGATAAAAGCGGGTGGTGTCATTTTGTTTGGCATCTTAAGCACTATAAATACTGAAAATTTGATCAAAATCGTTAGAGCCGTTTTTGAGAAATTTGCATTTTTGTC
>JAGFPH010002616.1:91215-104153 GCA_018207615.1 Philaenus spumarius | reverse complement strand
ATAAAGGACAAACATACAAACAGACGGACATACATTGAATTTTATAAACAGTGTGATTGAAAAGTCCCGGAACGGTTGAATATATTTTTTATCATTATAGATAAAGTAATGAGACTTGGTATATCAATAATAGCCATAAATGTCTACTCTTTTAAGGTATTATCACTATTTTATCCCTTAAGGGTCTGCTCCAGTAAACGAGAAAGCAACAGGAAACTCACTTCCGGTATCACTGTATCCCTATCTAACCAGTGCAATTTCTTGCATCTGAACGCTTTGACATTGCCTCATTTCATACCATTTTATAAGTCTATCTTTTGTAATTGAGTGTTGAAAAAAAAAACTGAATATTCTTTATAAAATTTCGGATCCTACTTGCAAATTATTTTTCATTATTAATTTTTTATTGTGTTAGGAAAAAAATTCAAACTTTGTACTTACAAAATGTCAGTTACTTGACAAATGAAAGAAATTTTTAAAAATGTAAATTGCAAGAAGGATGCGTATTGTGACTGTGCTTAAAATGAGACCTTGCAAACAATTTTATGATAAAAAGTAAACGAAATAAATGGTATGAAATTTAACATTGCTCTTATGGGATAAAAATCCATTTTATTTTTACTGGAGCAGACCCTTAAGGGGGACTGCCCGCGAGGAGTCAGACAAAATTCTTAAATAGCAGCATAGGTCGAGTTTGGTATCAAATTAAAGGTCTTAGTTAGTAGAACACATTGCCGCAAACCGGACTTCGAAAGGTCCACTCTAACCAAAATGGCGGCCCTAAACGTGTTGAAATAAATTGACATAAAGTTGCTAATATCTCGAAAAGGAAGAATTTTTAGAAAAAATTTCGAGAGACAAAAAATGTTTATTTCAAAGTGCTTAACCTAAAAAATTACTTCCAAATCGATTTCGTAAATTTTATTTTTACTCCTTCATCTTAGAAAATTAAAAAAAAATCAAATTTACGAAATTGATTTAGGAGCACTTTGTTTAGGTCAAACACTTTGAAATAAAAATTTTTTGTCTCTTGAAATTTTTTCTAAAAATTCTTCCTTTTCGAGATATTAGCAACTTTATGTCAATTTATTTCAACACGTTTAGGGCCGCCATTTTGGTTAGAGTGGACCTTTCGAAGTCCGGTTTGCGGCAATGTGTTCTACTAAGACCTTTAATTTGATACCAAACTCGACCTATGCTGCTATTTAAGAATTTTGTCTGACTCCTCGTGGGCCGTCCCCCCGGGTTAAGTGATAAAAAAGTGATAATACTTTAAAAGAGTAGACATTTATGGCTATTATTGATATATCAAGTCTCATTACTTTATCTATAATGGTAAAAAATATATTACACCGTTCCGGGATTTTTCAATCACACTGTATATAGATAATATTTGAATATGATATGGAACTGTAAATACATTGATAAGTTTTAGTTATTTAAGTATGTAAACATTTAATTCTATGTTTTCCCTCAATAACGGGATATTTTTAGCTACTTTTTCGCATTATTAAAACAAATAAAAAACAATGACCCCTAAAAGAAAATCTTAAGCATTTAAAGCTCAAGAAAAGAAAAAAACGAGAACTAGAAACCCCGGAATCGCGGGAATTGCAAAATAATGTTTCACTGGCTAAACAATCCTTTTGCTTACTTGCACACTATTTTTAACCTAAGCTCAAAACCGCGTTTGTTATTTCAACGAGCGAGGTCTACTGTTCACAGAACTACTAGTATATTTTGTACAGCGCCTTCGTGAGTATACCAATTTCCCCAATAGTTAGTTAAAACCCTAAAACATACAAACATAATTTTGTTAATTCGCTCGACTCACGTCAGCTGTTCAGTTGCGCTGTCGAATTATTCTATATGGTAGGTACGTTTCTCTAACCAAGACTAGAAGCAACACATCGTTATTCAAATAATGTTACAAGAAAGCGAAAGGAAAGTGTTTTTAATTCCGCACCCTGCGCGCGCACTTTCCGTTTGCATTAGCACACACATCGCATCAAAGTGGAGAAAGTTTGACAGATGTCACGGCTAATACTGTAATCTTGCCAATTGTAGACTATAGCTGTATTAAGCTTGCATTGATGAGTTTACCTATTTAGGTAGCAAAATCACCGCCGCTGCAGGCAGAGAATTATAGGCTAAGTGTTATTAGCGGAGCAAGAGGGAGATAGTTAAGTACGGCAAACGAGCGTCTTACAATCAAAATTAAATACAACTTTTTCCCTTCTTTTTTTAATTTTATTATTTAACTAGGGGAAACCCCTGCGTGCTCCGCACGCCAACCCCGTGGCTGGCAACCTTCTCTTCACATAATAATCATGTTATGTTTTCCATATAATAAAGGCGTAGGATTAATAATAACCCCTAAGCTAAGACGGTAAATAATGTTAAATGTTCAAATCAAATTATTTTGTATATTTTATAATAGCAGTTATAATGAAGGTTAAAAGAACCAGCAAGGCTCAGGTCTACAGTTTGATAAAAACTAACCTAAAATTTAGAAATACAAAGTTTGAAATCAGCTGTTAATGGAAATATTACAGAAAACAGTTGTTATCTGTTATTTTATTCAATTGGTTGCTATGGTAATAAATGTAAGTACATGTGTTTAGTCCATCGACCACATAAGGTCTTATGTGGTCGATGGTTTAGTCTAGGCCTAACCTAAGAATTTTTTCCGACTAAATTTACAAATATTGAAATAAAAAAAGGTTTTTATCGAAATTAAGTATAGCCTATGTTACTCAGGGATAGAGTAGCTTTTTATAAGTGAAAATATTTTTTCAATCGGTTCAGTAGTTCCAGCGATTACCCCCTACATACAAACAAACAAACAAAATAATAAACAAACTTTACCTTTTTATAATACTAGTATAGACAATATTTCTTTTGTCGCGTTATGAAAAAATGATAGTGAACTTTTATGATCCTTGCACAAATGACATACAAATTCTTATGTATGCCCACGCACAGGGGTTATTAGCGAATTTCCATAGGAAAAATGAGCTATTGCAGTGACCTTTACAGTAAAACCTAAGGTCGGGAGTAGCAAATGGCCACCGATCATAGTCCCTAGAACACATTTTGGGGTGTCATTAAAAATCATATATATATGTATGTAAGTGTTCGCACTCTAGCGGCCACATTTCAAGTCCGATTTGGTCCGAATTTGGTGCACGTGTTGGTTGTCTACGTCGCTCGGACGAGTTCGTTAGCCAAAAAAATCCAACACCGGAAGCATGTTTTTTGACCAGAAGTAACTGTTTATAGAGATTTTTCCTACGAGAATGAATTTTGTTTAGAGATTTTTCTGATAATATAAATGAAGGATGTTATTCTGCACATTTTGTTTTTTTCACGCGACTTCATAGCTCGCTTGGTTCCCAAAAAATCGATCAAAACGTAAAATTCCATAAAAGTACCCGGTTCATAGCCTTGTGGTGGATTTTACCGCGGGGTTGGCACACGCAATGCACTGTGTGTTGAAGATACTCCCAATATGCGGAACGGCGTGCGAAGCATTTTACAGCTATTCAGAACCGTCGCGTCGTGAGTAGACCTATTTCCATTAGTTAAAAACGTATTGCTGCATTTCATTTGATAAATTCAATCCACCAACATACAAATATTGCAACCCTATCACCCCTATCAACCCCTCGGACGGGATCTTATGAATGTTTCATTGGATGTAATATTGAAAACGAGTCGATACACTTCTTTCTCGGGTGAAAATCTGACGTACAGTTAGCTTCATCCTTTATTCGAAATATCCTGTGTTCGTGGTGGAAAACTTGTGCTGATCCTTTTATGCGCAGGGAGTTGGGATATTGGGGCCTCAGAATCAAAACTCGCATGATCCCAAAATTGTATTTTTCAGAGGATCGAAAAATCTATAACACGACAGTCTAGGCTAATTAAAATTTCCCAACGATATTTTTAGGATTTTGCGTGCGTGATTTTTTGCTTGTTTACAATGAACGATGAACAACTCATTTGATGGATCAGGAAATGTCCGTTTTTATACGACCTATCTAATTATAAATATAATTTTTCATTTAAGAATAAAATCTGAATCAAAATAGGAGAACTAATAATAAAAACCTACTTTAATAAAAACCTAACCTAAAAGCAAGAAATACAAAAAATTGCTTTAAGGTTTGAAATCAGCTGTTAATGGAAATATTGGAGCTAACAGCTGTTTTATCTGTTATTTTATTCAATTGGTTGCTATGGTAATAAAATGTAAATGCATGTGTTGGTTCATCAGTCTAGACCTATCCTAAAATGTTTTCCCACTAAATTTACAAATATTGAAATAGCCTAATACATGTTTTATTATCAAAATGAATTATAGCCTATGTTATTCAGGGATAGTGTAGCTTTTTATTAGTAAAACTATTTTTTCAATCGGTTCAGCTGTTCCAGAGATTACCCCCTACATACAAACAAACAAATTTTACCTCTTTATAATATTAGTATAGATAACTTGCTTTTTTTTAAACTACCAATTTAAATAAATAAACGATCGGCATTGAGGCTTGAAGCTATAAATCGTTAAAATTGTATACTGTTTTTTACTTTCTCCCCCTATACCATAGTATATGGAGAAAGTAGGCCTATTGTATTCGTCAAAATTTTCGAGTTTGAGTTTTTGGTGGAAATATCCGTTTTGGTTTCCCCTGAACCTAAAAAAGTGGTTTTCGGAGTGATATCTGTATGTGTGTGTGTGGATGTTATCAGACCTAGAGCCTAAACCAGTCGTCCGATTTTGATGAAATTTGGTATGGAGGTACTAATCTACGGTATCTGCAGGCGTTTTTTTCATTTTTGTGAATTTTTGATTTTGATGGGTAATTTTCCCATAAAAACCCTTAAAATAACGGAAAAATCAACTTTTCTCAAAAACGACTTTAACGATTTTGATTAAAATGTTATAGTTTATTAGGGACCTAAAGTACTACAAACTTTAAAATTTTAATCAAAATCGTTCGAGCCATTTTTGAGAAAAGTTGGTTTTTCCGTTATTTTATGGATTTTTATGGGAAAATTACTCTTGGCTTCATGAAATAATATTTTTTTTTAAGTTCCTATAATAAGGGAGAAAGTATGTGTCAGTTTCCTGATACCGTTTATTACAATCCTTTTTATTTACTTCATACGTTTGAGTTCCTGTTAATTTACAAATATGAGCCTACGATGAAAACTTGAGTGAATTTTTAAAGTGAACAATAATATAGTTTTTCGTAATTGATAGTGAACTGACACAGCACTGATACGTCATGGACCTGTGTAAACAGACCTTTAACACTAAACTATTTCGAGACTATAAAATCATTCGCGTCATGTTCTTCTCTGGTTTTCGAACGTTCCATCAATGGAAGATTAATCACGGGGTTAAATTAGTTCGATCATTACTTCTAATCGCGTTGCTCCACATCAAGCGAAGGCTTAACCTGCGTCGTTCACGTTCCAAACGCACGCAAATAACCTGTGTCTGTTTTAGGGTTACGCAAGTAAACAACAATGGGCAATAGGAATAGAGCGGCGGGTGGCGGGCACGATGTCGGAGAGGTTAGGTCAGGTTAGGCGTGGCCATCGAGTGTTGTAACCGCTGAACGCATACGTGCCTGCAGGCGGTCACACTGGCGCGGAGTGTAGGCGTCGTGAACAACGTGATGTGCGGTGTAGATATTACAACCAGCAAGGAGCTGGGTGCCTCAATATTCGTACACAACTTGGTACTGTAGGTGTGCGTGAACAGCTGTTCTAATATAGAAAGACACTAAAGTTCACTTTTTCCTTAAACAGGACTTCAAACTTCTGGAGTGGGTTCATTACATAAAAATAAATAAAAAAGTTCCTATAAACATGTGCCCTAAAACGATTCGTTTGGCAGATACACGCCATTTTGTTTTTTATACTAAATAATTCATATCTAGAGAATGCTTTTACTGACTTCAAACTTGGAATGAAGACCTAACAATGCAATCTATCTCAAGAAAAATAATTCGACCACGCAGCTAACCCGCTGACGTGAGTTGAGCAAATTTCCAAAATTAAGTTTATCGGCGTTTTCAAGTTTTAGGGTTTCAACCAACAATTTGGGAAATAGGTCTATTCACGACGGTGCTGAATAGCTGCAAAATGGTTCGCTCGCCATTCCGCATATTGGGAGTATCTTCAATACACAAAGCATTGCGTGCTTCATACGCCATTCCGCATATTGGGAGTATCTTCAATACACAATGCATTGCGTGCTTCATACGCCATTCCGCATATTGGGAGTATTTTCAATACACAATGCATTGCGTGCTTCGCACGCCATTCCGAATATTGGGAGTATTTTCAGTGCACAATTCATTGCGTGCTTCGCACGCCATTCCGAATATTGGGAGTATTTTCAGTACACAATGCATTGCGTGCTTCGCACGCCAACCCCCGTATTGGGAGTATTTTCAATACACAGTGCATTGCGTGCATAGCATGCCAACCCCCTTATGAGGAAATGTTGAAGCTCACACAAAATGTGTAAACTTTTGAGTGAGCAAATGTTTGTAGATTTGTTAATTCGACAAGTATCCCATACATGTACAAGTGTAAACGTACCTTAACAAATATGATTCCTCATACAAAAAGTAAGAAAAAAGTTCCTATAAACATAGGTCCGAAAACGCTTCGTTTTCCAGATATCCGCCATTTTGTTTTTGTACAAAATAATTCATATCTAGAGAACGGTTTGATTGATTGAGTTCAAAATTAATATGAAGTTTAACCTGACAATGATCTGTCTCAAGAAAAATAAGCGTATGCAATCATGATGCGTTTCAAAATGGCGGCTGTTTGAAAATTTCAAACCTAAATTACTCAAAAACCGCAAATCTTAACAAAAAATACTAAGACATCTTTTTTGCAGCCCTTTCGATTCCCTATCGGATGGTGTAACTGTAAAAACAATCGGATGAAGGGTAATAGTTAAGTTATGTGTAATAATTGGTTTGTTCAACCGGCATCCTATACCAACACAGTAAACACAACAATATTGTATGAAACTTACATAAGAATTCATATATTATGCCAGTAAAAAATTTATTGATTTAAAATGTTTAAATTTATTAGCACAAGAAACAAAAAAAATGTTCAATAACGGAAGAAAAAAGTTAAAACCAAAAATACCTTATTGTTTTGATTTTGAGAAAATTTGAAATTTCCCCTTAACTTTAAATTTTAATTACGTAAGCATCTTTTAATATTACGATATGCTGTTATTATGTTTAAGTTACCTATTATCATTCATTCGATTGTTTTTACAGTTACACCATCCGAGCAAAAGGGCTACAAGAAAGGTATCTTGACATTTTTGTTAAGTAATTTAGGTTTGAAATTTTCAAACGCCGCCATTTTGAAACGCATGGTTGGACATAATCGCTTATTTTTCTTGAGATAGATCATTGTTAGGTTAATCTCCATGCCAAGTTTGAACGTAATCAGTCAAACATTTCTGTATATATGAATTATTTTGTACAAAAATGAAAATGGCGGATATCTGGAAAAAGAAGTGTTTTAGGGCACATGTTTATAGGAACTTTTTTATTTATTTTTATGTAATGAACCCACTTTAGAATTTTTGCGCCCTGTTTAGGAAACACCCTGTAAATATAAAGAAACTATACACTTCACTGTTGGCGAGAAGTCAAATATTAACAATCTTAAACAAGTATTACAGAAGAAACAACAAATCCAAAACTTGATTAGGCGATTTAACATAATCAACTGACAGCCATATTGCTGAGGTGATATAACAGTGTTGCCAGATTTTCCTGAAAGATGAAGTGCTATCAACATATATGTTTAGGAACTAAATACAGCATCAGCCGAAGACCTTTTTTAGAAAACTAAAACTAATTCGTAGGTTTACTCCCAGCCCTGTAACAGATGAAACAGCTGATTCAGAAAAGCTTAGCAACCTATATGTATTGAATTTATTTACATTCATTTACCATATCAACCAATTTAGCAAGTTTAGAATCACAACCGACAGCCTTTTAAGGTTAGGTTAACAAAATGAAAGCAAACACAAACAAAAATCAAGGATATTTTCTTACTGCATTTTAAATTCAAACATCTGTTGTTACAGATTATAAATAAAACCACAGATTTATATAAAAAAAACTTCACAAAATTCGCTCAACTCACGTCAGCTGTTCGGTTGCGTGGTCGTATTATTATTGTTATCCATCCGTCAGATCTAATGATGTCATAGAGTGATCTTTCTCTGGGTCGGTACAGTCTACCACAGCTGGTTGTGTAAATGCAAGATCAAAACAAGTTATACATAGCGACCTTGCCTGTTCAGTAATCACCGATTGTGTGTAGTGTGGCTAATGTGAGTTTGATTACATACCTAACCTTGTCATTTAGCCGGACCATTGCATCACGCAGCTGTATCATTGTTTAGGAATTCGAGGCTTTCAGTAACTTAATTTTCGGAACGTATGTCCTTTTACCCACAGCCCTAATAGTCTGTAGAGTGCAATTGTTGTGAACTTCGAGGGCGCCAATTTGATATTTTCTAATGGGGCAAAGATTGGGGGTATGCGGATTAAGGAGTACACTCCCCCCGGTAAAGGGGACAGTCCGGAGAAATTTTGACTTCCCCTGGAAAACCTTTTGACATTTGAGAAGCCATTTTGACTGCTTGTATGAAATATTAACACTAAAATGTTTGTCAGTTTTTGCCAGTGAAAAATTCACTCCTGCTATTTATAATATTAAACTGCTCATACTCCTTTATAAAAAATAAATGGTACCTTAAAAGGCACAGACCTTCATCCGTAATTTCACGGTTTTACCCTCCAATATACTTTATACTGTTACAGATATGAGACAAAAATAATTTAAGAGTAACTACACCATTCTGGATTGCCTTTTTGGACCCAAAAAACGCTGTTTTGAAAATAACAACATTAGTTCTGTTCTTCTGTTGTTGGGTTTTCCAGGATGGATGGAGGAGATTTTTATAGTATGATACATTCAAGTAATAACAAAATATTAAATTTAACTATTACTGTTAGCCCTCGTGAAAAACCACAGGCAGATTAATTAGATACACATCAGAAATACATAATGTAAATAAATACTATTTAAAAACAACAGACTTTATTCTAGGCCTACCTAACTATGCTGACGGGGATTTTTAACTTGTTAAATGCGTACAATTATAAGGACTATAAAACTGTAGGAATATTTGTTAAGATTTATTTGTTAAGAATGTTTAAATAGTATACATTTATTTGCAGCTTAGTTTATTGATTCGTTGATATTTAAACGATTTATTGAAGATATATAGCGCACTCTAACGGCCGCATTTAAGTCCAATTTGGTCCAAATTTGGTACACATGTTGGTTGTCTACGTCGCTCGGACGAGTTTGTTAGCCAAAAAAATCCAACAATCGGAAGCATGTTTTTGACCGGAAGTAAATTTTTTTGAGATTTTTCCTACGAGAATGATTTTGTTTTTGAGTTTTTTCTACAAATGTAAATGTAGAATGTTATTCTGCACATTTTGTTTTTTTACGCGACCTTATAGCTCGCTTGGTTCCCCCAAAATCGATCAAAACGTAAAATACCATAGAAGTACCCGGTTCAAAGCCATGTGGTGGATTCTGCCGTCGGGTTGGCGTGCGAAGCACGCAATGCTTTGCGTGATGAAGATACTCAAAATACGGGAGATTGGCGTGCGAAGCACGCAATGCTTTGTGTATTGAAGATACTCCCAATATGCGGAATGGCGTGCGAACCAATTTGCCGCTATCCAGCACCGTCGGGAATATGCCTATTTCTCAAATTGTTGGTTGAAACCCTAAAACATAGGCCTATTAACTTAATTTTGGAAATTTGCATAACTCACGTCAGCGGTTCAGCTGCGTGGGCGAATTATTTCTAAAATAAAAACACAAAACTTAATTTAAAAGTTGTAAAAACAACCTCAAATGTTGAATGGACGAAATCAGCTGTTTATATTTAATGAAAAAATCAAACAATATAACCAATCGCATACGCTACACTACTTTGTTACTCGCGGACGTACGGTCGCTTTTATAGGAGTTGATATTGGTTTATGTCTTTATCGAGTCTTACGCTTTCACGGTATCTCGTACTACATAGCCTACAGGAACATAAATTTGTGACAAGTCAGACGTGCAAGTGGAAGTTATTGTGAATGACTCGGTAGATCTGTCAAGGCTCAGTCTAGAGGCCAAGGGTACCATAGTTGGCATTCTTCGCATTCCTTGCAATGCGCGCGCTTTCAGCAGCGCGATCATCACGTACAATGATTTTTTTTAATGTGAAAACATATTTCCGTGCGACGGTTAATTATTTCCCAAAAAGCAAAGCCAAAAAGGAAAACCATACGTTTACTGTGCGTGTTGTGTTTTCGGATTTACTCTTTGATAATAAACCACTGCATCGATTTTAATAGATCTGTTGTCATTGCAATCGCAGAAACGCAGAGAATATCGAAGGTCAGAAGTAGGGACGTCGACATATGGGGGGGGGGGCTGCCACCCTCAATAATTTTAAAACCAAAAAGTTAAGAAATTTGAGAACCTATTTTAAACGGTGACTATTATTTGTAGTAAAACATTTTTCATTATACTGTACCAAAAACATATGTTTTCTATACCTGTTCGTAGACAAGTAGCCCAAGTCCTTATTTTCCGTGCAGTACATTTTACGGTGCACCGATTGTTTTACATTCCTCCAGTTGAAGTTACAGTGTTCCAGGTGATTTTACGGTGCATCAGCTGATTTTACAAACAAGAATAAACTCATCAGTTTTATGTAATTGGTTTTCTCAATGGAAATATAACAGAAAAACCAAACAAGTTTTAATTGTTTTTTTATTCTTTTTTTTCATAATTTTTGATTAAAAGTATGTTACTATTTTTGTGTAGTACAATGAAAAATATCGTACCAAACTCGCCCGGTAAGTTTTTCCGTGCTTGCATGAAAATCCCGCACTCGGCAGCGCCTCGCGCGGGAACTATCATGCTCGCACGGAAAACCTTATTTACCGGTTTTGTAACTAATAAACTACTGTATTTCATTATTCTACACCGAAAACAGCTGTTTTCTTTACCTTTTCATAGACAAGTAAGACTTTCTTTCGCATGCACTACATGGTAAATTTACCTTTCACCATCTATGTAAACAGCTGATTACAATAACAACTTATTGGAACGAAGTTCCTTAACGCGAGTTGCGGTAAGAGTTAACAAATAGAAAATGTAATGCGTGACGAAAAAATTTTTTATTAATTGATTGCTGTGGCAATGAAAAATATAAAATACGAGTAACGAAAAAGCGTTATCAAATTGGTTGCTATGGCAATGAATGTTGATACAGTACATTCATTAACATGTGTTTTGGTAGTTGGTACATCAATTTAAATTAAGAGACGATCGGTTCCGTCTGGCGTAGTTTAGATATTATAGTCAAGCGCTGAAATACATTCAATAAACATAAAATGTTGGTTCATCAGTCTAGGCCTAACCTAAAATTATTGTGTGTATATTTAATTTATTTTACCTGCCCTAACGGCAAAATCCATATAATAATTTTAGGTTAAGCCTAGAAAAAGATGTTAAATCTAGGCCTAACCTAAAATTATTGTATGTTGCCGTTAATAATAACCTTAAAGCTAAATACTGTTAAATGTTCAAATCAAATTATTTCGTATATTTTATAACAGCAGTTATAATAAAGGTTAAAAGAACCAGAAAGGCTCAGGTCTACACATTAATATAAACCTAACCTAAAAGTTAGAATTACAAAAAATTGCTTCAAAGATTGAAATCAGCTGTTAATAGAAATATATTAGTGTAAACAGCTGTTTTATCTGTTATTTTATTCCAATTGGTTGCTATGGTAATAAATGTAAATACAGTGTATATGTGTTGGTTCATCAGTCTAGGCCTAACCTAAGATGTTTTCCTAAAAATGTTGAAATAAAAAATGTTTTTATCAAAATGAATTACAGCCTAAGTTACTCAGTGATAGTGTAGCTTTTTATTAGTAAAACTATTTTTTCAATCGGTTCAGTAGTTCCAGAGATTAACCCCTACGTACAAACAAACAAATTTTACCTCTTTATAATATTAGTAAAGATAAAACATATTTTATTTGAAATCGTAGGCTACTGGAATACACTGTGATTGGAATTTTGCAAATCATAAAAGCAAAATCGATTTTTTAAAAATGCGATTATTTTTTTATACTAATAACAATTCCGCACTCCGACACAAAGTCGATTAATGACTCATCGCACACATTGATATATGGTATCCGCGTGTCTGACATTTAGTCACGTGATGTCACAGCTGACATTCACAACAGATCGTATTTATAGTGAGGTCATTGCGAACAGAACGGGATGCAATCAGTCATAACTAAATCCTTTCCCCAAAGCTGATTAGTAGAGGTCGCAATTTCATAATCAGAAACGAAGTGTTTTATTATTCGTTGAAAGAAAGAAAGACGCTTTTTTCACAACTGTTTATCAACAGTATTGGCTTATAGTGTTGTTCTATAATATTTGTCTTCCCTTATTAATAAATAAGGGGCCCGCCCCCGCCCACGGCGACGGCAATGCAAACAGATTATTGCATAATAAGATATTTTCTTGTAAATTACGATTGATTAGGGCAGAGACATTTGGTTAGAACCAAGGCCGTTGCCAGGAAAACTTTTAGAGGGGGGGGGGTCTGGTCAATACCGAAGTTTTGAATGTAAACCCTTTAAACACGTTCACTGCTAAGGACGCATATTTGCGAGGTTGATACTGAACACTATGACAAGCGGCCGACGCACAGTGCATTGCACGCCAACCCCCGTTTTGGGAGTATTTACAATACGCAATACATTG
>JAGFPH010002616.1:60265-75010 GCA_018207615.1 Philaenus spumarius | reverse complement strand
TTGTTTATGTTTTTAGTGATTTTAGATAATGTATGGTTTAAGCTTACTGTTTCTTAATTGTTGCTTTTAGATTATTATTATTTTTAACATAATAATAATTTCAAATTGTTTTTAGTTAGTAAGGATTTTTTCATAATGTGCTAAATGTTTTATTTTTTATTGGCTCAAATGTTCAAAAATTTTATGAAGCAACATCTATTTTCAAAATTAAAATATTATGAGATACTAAATAATCAATTTCTGCTATGGTAATAACTTTTTTGAGTTTTATTAATAAATAACATTATTTCTATGAACTCAAGCTTTGAATCATTGATGTTATGACCATTAAGGGTCGGCTCTAGCTGTCGGCCATGTTGGTTGACACTCCATAAGACCAATGTTAAATTAAAATCCATATTTTTCCTTTATTTTTGATCGGATAATTATGAACGATATGTCATTTTAAAGCTATGGCCAATACGCATGCAAATGGCTTTTCCAAAATTAAGAAAAACGTTTTGTTTAATATTTATTAACAATTTAAAAAATTAATTTTTAATAATTTTTTATGTTGTCACTATTAGTTATAACGAAAAAGTACCAAGCCATTTGCATGAAGAATTTCGTCCCCAAGAGTTTGGTATTTTTTTGAAAACGCTATTTGAACAATTGCGGGTTTTAAATGGATTTAGGCTGAGCAATGTCCGTGTAACCTACCGCCGCTATAGGGTGACTTTAAATATTTTTTTACGATGTAACTATTAATTATAGCGAAAAGTTATCAAGCCATTCGGATGAAGAATTTTGTCCCCAAGAGTTTGGTATTTTTTTGAAAACGCTATTTGAACAATTTCGGGTTTTAAATGGATTTAGGATGAGCAATGTCCGCGTAACCTACCGCCGCTACGCTGGAGTCGCAGGTTGCTTTCTGTTTTACTAGAGCCGACCCTTAATGTTACTTGCTAAAAAGTGACCAAGTCATATTACATTGAGATTGTACTGCTGACCAAGTCATTTCCCACCCCCTCCTCCCATTATTATTTAACATAAACAGAAAAACAAATTGGTTATCTTAAAAGTATAAAGTAATAAATATAAAAACTTAAGAACATCAACAAAATATTGAAAACTTGATTTTTCAGACAACTTTAAACTTTAAAACTCAATTTCCTAGAAAGTACATTTTTTGACTTGGTCACTTTTAGCAGTATACCCACGATATGTCCCTCGGTCGAATATTACCAAAATCATACTGATAAATTTAAAGCTTACTTAAAAGATTTACAATCCATTAACATAAACTACAAAAACACATAAATGAAATTACTATACATGTAGGCCTATAAAGAAAAGTTGTCGACCTTTTATATGTCCCTCGGTCGAATCTTACCAAAGTCATACTGATAAATTTAAAGTTAAGCTTCATTTCCCCAAAGTACAGCTGAGTTAACATAAACCAAACACATCGTTGCAGAATTTAGTCCAATGATGTTATAAGAAGTAAATTTAAAAGATGTCACCTTAATTGGCATCACTTGGTTACTCGTCGAAAACAAAGGTTGAGTCCACAAGTGTTCAAGCTGGGTAAGCTCGGCAGCTTAACTAAAGCTCCTGTTGAAATTACGAAGCACAGAAAGCAAAAGTCTCTTGAGTTGCCAAAACTCCAGAATACCACTACAGGTGAAATGTCGCAGCGGATGAAAACGAAACTCCAGGAATGTCGAACCCCATGTGAAATGGGGTTATCCCAACTAAAAACGAAGTTGGCCTCTTCAAACTTAGAAGACGGCGAGATCAGTGCAATTAAAGTATTCAATAGACAAAATAACATAACTGAAAACTATTTACAAGAACTTTACACACTTTACACGACATTTTGTCGGCCTCCCACAACTACTCCAGTATAGACAATTAGCACTGAAATCTATTAACACTTTTATGTCTACCCTCAATGAGATACATTTTTAGAAGAAAGAGAAAACGTAACCGACGCTACCCCCTCCCCTAGTTTGGGTGCAGTTACCCGAAACCTTTCAAAACGGAATAAATGAAACTAACGGGACCAAGATGGAGCCAAATTCAAATGTACATTCGGTCTTACGTATTATTTAAACATACCAAAGGAAAACAATCTTTGAATTATAACATATGTGTTGTAAACTAAAACCTTCTTTTTTTTATTAAGGAAAACTAAAATCAGAAAGCGTGAAACGAAATGGAAACTTCAATTATTAAACAAAATTAATTAATCATGCCCACTGTCCACTGGAATGAGAAATAAAACAACTTACTGCTCTTAACCAGCCCTTCTAGTTAAAAACATTTCCCACAGAGAGCGCACCCTCCCTAATTTCTCGTATACCATCTGGTCAGAGTGACGGTAATTCTCATTACCGGCACAATTCAGCATGTCAAAAGAAAAAAAAATGTAATATAACACATCTTACCTCATTCCGTTTTCGGTCTGTCTGTCTGTTTGTGTTTTATACAAAATATTTAATATTTTTAGAAGTAGAAAAGTTTTTGAGCTCAAACTCTGTACACCTATTTGTTGTGTTACCTTTTATCACAGTACGAAAAATTAGAACAATATTTTAAATATTTTCAAAATGGCAGCCGTTTATAATTTTTAATGTCATATGTCTCAAAAACCGCTAACTTTACAAAAAAATTACAAGAGGCAAAAAAGTTTACTCTTTTAATGACAAACACAATGGTTTTTTTATTTTGTCTGTAGCTCAAAAGAGCAACAGAGATATTGACCAAAAAAGGAAAAATGTATTTCTTGGTAGTAGTCAACATTACCCAGAATTACTCTAGAAACAAAATAGTTTAAAGTTATTTTGAGCTAAAATAATAAGTTATTTGCATAATGAATATATATGAACTTTTTTCATTATTTTTTGTTAGTGGAATCAGCTCAGAAAGTGCTCGGAACATTATGAAAATAACTTATTATTTCAGACAAAATAAAACAACCATTGTGTTTGTCATTAAAAAATCAAACTTTTTTTGTCTCTTGTAATTTTTTTGTAAAATTAGCGGGTTTTGAGATATTTGAAAATTATAAAATTATAAACTGCCGCCATTTTATAAAAATAATATTCTAATTTTTCATACAGTGATAAAAGGTTACGCAACAAATAGGTATACAACGTTTGAGCCCAATATCTTTTCTACCTCCAAAAATATCAAGTATTTTGTAAAAAACCCATACAGACAGACAGACGAAAAAATAAGCACAGTACACCCATGTTTATACTGTGAAATATGTTTGTCTGGATCCTAAGAACATATCCACAAAAGGGGTCCAGGGAGTTCGGGGACATCCTGTATATATTGCTCTAAATATAACAATAACAGGCCAGACACATCAAATTTGCACTCAAGTGAACCCCAGGCCAACCATTTCTTATTCGTAAAACCACTATTGATATTATTGTAGGTTAGGTTGGTTCTAGACTCAAGTAGGTCACTTGTCCCTTGACCCAAGGAACTGGTTTTATAAGCATCCTCCTGCCTTTATCTCTGGCCTGATTACAATTAACTTATGTTTGTCATATAAACACGATAAACCCAGGTACAGGCAATTTATCTTAGTAATTTTAGTGACTTGCAAAATGTCGGAGATAGTTTTCACTTATAAAAGAATTATTATTGGTAGCACTTTTCATAACTGTATAGTAGGCCTATTGTGTAGTAAATATACTGGGGGTCACAGAAAACCTTAGCCCGCTATACAGAATCAGGTTCTAGTTAATTTAAAAAATCCAGCTTTGTTTATTAAACTTACTGTAACTCCAGAAATAGATAAGACTGGGGGCTCTGCCCCTGGACGCTTCGCGTCCCAACCCCGCCTCAGATGGTTGCTTAGCTTTGCTCGCAGTTGGAAAACTCGCTATAATCTTTGGCTCGTTTATACCCGGGTGACCGAGCATCGCTCAGTATTTTTAACATCTGGATTGTATCTATAATGTATCTATTTGAATACTTAGTAAAAAGAAGTTGTTTCTATTCGCCTTCTAAGTGACTATACCACCGTCTCAGGTGGTATAAAAAGAGGTTCAGAGTTTAAATTTTATGCTGGTTTTCCTCTTATACTGGCTTTTGTTCCTGATAAAATGGCCCTGCCACAACACTCATCCGGATTTTTGACAATATCAGAAGAATAGACAAATTCTATCAACTCGGACAACTATTTAGAAAAGTGATGCCATTGAGCGATATACATTTTTCCCATTCACTTCCAAATGTTTTATGGATCTATTTCCCCTAGAGAGTATAAATTTTGAAAAATAAATGTCACTTTTAGAACTGCAACAATAACTTTATCCATCCATAAGGAATAACAGTTCTGTTAAATTATATAAATCAGCTGTTTTATTTGGCAGCTGACTCAAACTCATTAAACATTATCTCCATAAGATTAACATGGAAAATTTGAAGGCTTGTGGGCCGCAGCTCCTTCCGGGTGAATTGGATCTTAAATCTGAAATCGTTAGTTTGAAATTTAATTTTCTACAACTTTTGTGTTTAACATTTTTTGCTATCTCTTACCGTTTTCTTACAAAACGCGCTCAAAGTAGAAAAATAAAAAAATTGAAAAAATCTTTCCCGTCCAAAAGGAGCTTCCAAAATTAAAAAAATATTAACTTCTGGAAATTTTTCTATAGGTTTCTCTTCGAGAACTTTAATTCAAGTATGAGGTTGAGGGGGGTATACGATTACAGGAAGTGCCTCACAGTTCATGTCAGTGAATGAATCAGGGAACCCGCCTAGCTTTATATAAGTAGAAAGACGTGGAGCGGAGCCTCCCTTCTCGGGTGAATAGTGGCTAAACGGATGATCAGATCTTAAATCTAATGGAAAATCGTTAGTTTGAAATTTAATTTTCTACAACTTTTGTGTTTTACATTTTTTTGCTATCTCTTATTGTTTTCTTACAAAACGCGCTTAAAGTGGAAAAATAAAAAACATTTTTAAAATCTTTCTCGCCCATAAGGTGCTTCCAAAACTAAAAAATGTTAACTTGTGACAAATTTTTCTGAAAGTTTCTCGTCGAGAGCTTTAATTCAAGTATGAGGTTGAGGGGGGTCCGATTACAGGAAGTGCCTCATAGTTCATGCCAATGAATCAGTGAACCCTCCTAGCTTTATATAAGTAGATGTTGAGTTCAAATTTGGTGTCAGCATTTTGTATTTTATGGTTTACAAGTGCACCAATCGCAATGACTTTGTCTTGAATTGTTTAAGATTCACATTTAAATTTGTAATGTATTTTAGAGCAATGAATTTTATTTTATTAATCAAAAGTATTAGAATTTAAGAAAATATTGATTTTAAGCAAATTTTTGCTGTTGTAGTCAGTTACCAAGAAATTATGTTTACAGTTTTTTTGACGATAACCCATAACCCAGTTTTTTTGATGTTGTTACAAAAACAACGTAACACAAATTTGTTTGTCGTTAAAAAAAAAATGGGTTTATCCCTGGTAATTTTTTTGTAAATTTAACAGTTTTCGAGATATTTGATGTTAAACATTTTTTAGGCCGCCATTTAGAAAATTATTAAAATAGTCTTTGTGATTGGTACAATCACAGTTGACGATCGAGCACCATCGGGAATGGACACCGACCACGTACGTCGTCAGTGTAGCTATTTATTTTTTAAATGTGTCCGAATGTGTTTTTTACTGTTGTGGTTAAGTGTTGGTGTGATGTTTTTTATGTATACATTTGATAATGACTAAGAACAAGTTGAAACGTGTCATGTAAAAAAAATAAACGACAAACAAAATCAATAAGGATTGTTCGGCAGTATGGCAATAAAAAAAGGTAATTGTAATTAATTACAATCCAGTACAGCTCCGGTAAATAAAGAATTTTTGACGGTAAAAAGCCAACAGGGAAGACTAGTGAAAGACACAGTGTCAATTCTCTTATTAATTAAATAAATTTTTGAACCACTATGGTATCACAATGTTTTCTTTAACTCAAGATAACACCTTTAAATATGGAATTTTTCCCAAAAATAGTGCTGCATTAAAGAGGAGAAAATAGGAGTATGAAAAACATACTAAAAAAATCACACTTATAGATCCTTCTTATAGCCAAAAAATATCGTAGTGCTTCCATTTTTAATTTTCATTAATTGGGACACCAAAGAAAGAAGCTCCGACTGGTAATTAAAAGTTTTGACCATAATGTCAATCGTTGGTTTATTCAATTTATAGTTAAATGAATTAAAATTTATTTTTCAGCATTTAATTAAAGTTTCTTACTAAACACCACAACTGCAAATTAAATCAATTGTCAAGCTTCCTGACACATTCATTGAATTATGTCTGATTCACTGGTTGACTGTTATCATCAACATAAAGGTCAGAAGCACATTCTTTAATAATAAAGTATTGGATCATATTAAAAATAAACGGTACCAGGAACTGGCACATACTTTCTCACAAACATATTTAAATTATACTAAACAGATTCACTGTGACTTCATAATTATTGTAGGAGGGGTAGGAGAGGTAATATTGAAGTAGGAGATTAATTAATAAATATTATTATTATTAGCTAGAGAGAAAACTATTTAATCGATTTCGAACAAATTTGCACCAAACATGTCAATTAGGCCTGTATAGATGCAAGAAAAAAGGTTTTGACAAATTTTGAAAAACAACCCCCTTTTTGGCCAAAAACCCCCAAAAATCAGTTATTACCATTGTTATTACTTAAACGAGAATTTTTAGAAAGATGCGGTTTTTTGCATGTGGTAGGGTGCATTAAGGGCTACAAATAAGCCAAATTTTATTAAAATCGTTAAAGCCGTTTTTGAGAAATTTTGATTTTTCTCTTTTTTTTGCCATTTTTGGGGGGTAAAACCCCTTAAAAACAAAAATTTGAAAAAATGAAAAAAACGCCGGGAGATATTCCAGAACTACACCTACATACGAAATTTCATCAAAATCGGACTGTTGGTATGGTCTCCAGCTCTGTACACATCCTAACAGGCACACGGACAGACATCACCAAAAAACCACTTTTTTGGGTTCAGGGAGCACCAAAACAAATAATTCCACTAAAAATATTTTTGGGTTCAGGGAGCACCAACACAGATAATTCCACTAAACAATTTTTTGGGGTTCAGGGAGCACCAAAAAAGATAATTCCACTAAAAATTCAAATTCGAAAATTTGGACGAAAACAATACTTTCTCCACATTCGACGTATAGGGTAGGAGAAAGTAAAAACTCATGTAATTTTTAAAACACATGTGATTTGCCGAACGATTTTGTTTCAAATTAGAAATGCAGTAGCTAGACCATATTATTGTTACCTAATTTGGGTAAAACATAAACGATAGTATCACACTAGTACGTTATTGACTGTAAATCAATACAGCGATACCGTCAAGTGCCTGCGAACCCATCCATAACCCAAGTAAGCTCTAACCAACCTCTACTGCCACGGACACATTTTATTGCTTCCACAAACAAGTATAAATTTCAACCTGTTGGAGGTTTTTCATAGCTTCATGTAAGTCCTGTGACTTTATTGCGATATTTTATATTTTCAACGATCTTGTTACATAAATCAACCTTTACTACTGTAAACTTTATTCCAATAGCGAAACTGGAAGTTAAAAATGTTCTGCTTTTAACTATGCTTGTTTTATATCAAAAGAAATACATAGTAGGATGAAAAACACGAGGTAAACTAACAATGTTTTGTTCCCTGAATCGAAAAGACTTTTGTCTAACTGGTATGCAGTTTAATAAATGTCATTAATTTAAAAAAAAAGCTGTTCAATTAACTATCAAATTGAAAAATATGTATCAAAATAATTTACTTAAGAGATAGACAAAAAAATTATAAAACATCTGTAATTCATTTCAAGTGGTTTTACCCAACACAATTTTATCCAAAAGGAAGGGTTGCACCCTAAACCTGTTGTTCTAACCTCAAAAACCTGTAAACAGATTTTGACAAATAAGGTATTATTGTAGTTGTACATTAATAACTAGCCGACATACAGTAGCAATGTTGAAGATAGGATAAAACAAATATTAAATGAACAAGCGTTATTAAAATCTATTGAGGAAAAGTATTAAATTCAAAGTATTTAAAATGAAATGATAATCCTCAGAAAATCTTTAGATACATTAAAATATACAGGGTGTCTTGCAACCTACAACAACACAATAGTAATTTATATGTTATTCGTTAATCTTTGGGAAGCTTCACTTACGAATCCTAATTATCAAAATTACAAATATATCACAGTAATAAACTTACATTACTTGGTGCATATCTTATCTAGATTCTATATGGTAAAATAATTAAAGACACAATTTGCAGTAAAAGAAATCTAGATTCTTTAATCAACAAGTAAAAGAATGATTTTCAACATTAATTAAGATCGTTTCGATATAAAATACCAACTATAAGTTTATTTATAGTCCAACAAATATTGTTCGTTACTGTTGATTGATTAAACAAAACAAGCAAACTTTATCTCGGTGGGGTTGGTGCCGTCTTTTCCCAAGTTTAATTTGATATCCTAATGGAAGAAATATTAAAACACATAGTTTTATTAATAGAAACAAAAGGTAAAGAAAATAGTAAATCGTTATTAGTAAGTAGCAAATTGGTATGATATAGTTATGGGTGGATGAAATTATGTAATAGGGAATGCTTAGTTCATAGTTTTTATCACAATGATACGTTGTTTCAACGTGAAATAATGTTTGTTGGGTTCTAGTTTATATTAATAGTTTGTGTGGTTTCACCACTAGGCCTATTATGTAAAAAAAAAGAACGTAACCTATATGTAATTAGAATGGCCTCAAAATTTTATCGATTCTTCTTTATCGTTTTAACTTGGAATTGGGTTATATTTGATCAAATCTGTATCTTCGGTTCTTCTTCCAATCTTGTTGGTTGTCTTGAATGGTTAAATTGGGTCCGAAAATATATAATTTATTAAATTGTGTAGCACAAACCAATTCAGCAACTGTTTACTTTGGTAGCTTTTACAAGAATACAAATTATTTAACTGTTGTTACATTCCGGAACTTTAGCGCACTTGCCTACGATATCTACACTTTAGGGTAGTGGTGTTTGTGAGTGTTATGAAGTAATTAGTTCAAATTTTGTTTCTTAATTTGTATTAAATTATTTATTTAAAAGTGACATCGTTAAAAGAATGGTAATAGTTATTTTATAATAGGAAATAATAGATACATTAAATAAAAATACTTAAATAACTCCATATTACTGGTACCTCTTTTATAATCTAGTTTGTTTTATGTTCAAAACCTAAAGAAACTTAATCATCTGGTGTAAATTCACGAACCAATCACAGGTAAGTTCTTCCGTCGTGGGCGTGGCTACCGAAAGAAGATGTCCTCGGCAGTATGTTGTAAATAATTTTTTAAGTTGGTTTTCCAATTGTCCCATTCTAACGGTGTATATTTGTTAATTTCGTCAAAGACTTTTTGTGTGTAAAAGGGTTCATTCTGTTTATAGACTATGTCGGTTTTCTTCAGAGTTTATGGTTTTCATGTAAATTGAATTTTAATGACGGTTTCCGCTTTAAACTTATTATTCGTTAGACGAAAGTCTTGACTTTCAAATAGAGATAATTAATGAATAATGTAATATTAGATTAAGGTATTAATTTTCTTAGATTGATATAATAATTTTGCGTGATTTTGATATGGGAATTGCATGTCGAAAATATCGGGAAGTAATTTTAATTGGTTTATTTCAGTTTCGAAAACCGGGTTAGTTAACAATTTGCATCTTTTTCTGGAAGTTCGCATATTCTCCACTAGGTGTCGTTAGGCTACACTAATCTAATGAATGGCATCTTTCTTCTTGTTGTTTTTTTTTTATAGAACTTTCAATATTCATACATTTAAATTTTAATATATATATTTTGAATTTTTATAAACCATATGAACAAACTTTATCATGTTATTCAGCATGTCAAAAGAAACAAAAAATGTAATATAACATGTGTCCTATCTCATTCCGTTTTCGGTCTATCTGTCTGTATATGTGTTTTTTACAATATACTTAATATTTTTAGAAGTAGAAAAGATATTGAGCTCAAACTTTGTACACCTATTTCTTGCGTAACCTTTTATCACTGTACGAAAAATTAGAACAATATTTTAAATATTTTCAAAATGGCGGCCGTTTATAATTTTTAATGTCAAATACCCCAAAAACCGCCAACTTTACAAAAAAAAATACAAGAGACAAAAAAGTTAACTTTTTAGTGACAAACAAAATGTTTTTTTTTTCTGTACCTCAAAGGATAACAGAGACATTGACCAAAAAAGGAAAACAAATTTTCTTGGTAGTTGTCAACAATACCCAGAATTACTCTAGAAACAAAATATTTGAAAGTTATTATGTGCTAAAATAATAAGTTATTTGCATAATGTTCCAAGCGCTTTCTGAGCTGATTCCACTAGCAAAAATAACAAAAAAAGTTATTTTAAGCTAGGCATACACGGTCCGATTTGTAGGACGACCGAGTTGGACTGCAAGTTGGATGCGTTTCACCACTCACGATCCAACTTACCATCCAACTTACGTTTCCAATTAACATTAACAGCTGATTTTAAACTTTGAAGCAATTATTTCTTTTTCTAAATTTTAGGCTAGGTTTTTATTAAAATGTAGACCTGAGCATTGCTGGTTCTTTTAACCTTTATTAGGCCTATTTATAACTGATGTTATAACATAAAATAATTTCATTTTGGACATTTACGATCTTAGTTTTGAGGTTATTATTAATCCTACATCTATATTATAAAGAAAATATAACATAATTATGTGTATAGAAAGTTCTAACAGGTTTGGCGTGCGAAGCACGCTGGGGTATCCCTAGTAGGTAATAAATAAAAAATATACACATTGATTTACATTATTCAAAACGTTCTCAAATTTTCAACTCCACGACAAGAAATCATTCCAATTCAGTCTTCTTTCCTTGTAGGCCTACATAGTGGTAGTTTTATAAAAATGTACAGCAATTACTATATGCAAATAATTAGACTAAACAATTCCCTATATTTTGTCAGTATACTTACAATCACTTATTTTTTTAAATATAGTAGACAACCGCCTATATTTTTTTCAGTACCGTATAGAAAACAATCCATATATATTTTCAGTATAGTAGACAATCGCCTACATTTTTCAATATAGTAGACAATCGCCAATATTTTTTCAGTTTACTAAATAATCACCTTTATTTTTTTATTATACTAAACAATCTACTATATTTTGTCAGTATACTTTCAATCGCCTACATTTTTCAGTATACTAAACAATCACCTATATTTTTTAATATAATAGACAACTGCCTAATTTGTTTTAGTGTATAGTAAACATTCACCTATGTTTTTCAATAGGTTAAGAAATTATTTTTGAACTATTGTGACGCGAAGATGCTCAAAAACATGTCAGTTTGCATAAATTGCATCACTTGTGTTCACAAACACCTATTCTCCCGGTACAATTCAATAAATTCCAAAAATCCTTTATTATCCATTATTATAGAAGTAAAAATTTACAAAGTTTAGGGGAAAAGGGAAGATCAAACATCAAAAAGGAGAAAGTTTAAAATGACAATCGGACGATCACCCCATTCACAGTCCGATTCCGTCGGAAGTTGGAAGTCGGATCATATTGTAGTCTGATCTGGGACTCCGATTTGTACGATTATCCAACTCGTCGTCCATCAAGCCCATTCACGCTCCTACATCGGATCCTACATCGGACATCGGACATTGAATCGGACTACAAATCGGACCGTGTATGGCCAGCTTTATTCATAGGTCTGGAAATGCTTTGTTAGATAGTTACAGCTGGCGAAAGATTTCATCCGTGTTTCAGATTACTCACAGAAACGAATCCCTATTGAAATATGTAATATTTTAGGTTAAATATTGTAAACATTACTGTAGTTACAGCACTGGGACCTATTTTATTAAATTTATCTGCTCATTTTAAATATTTTACATATTTAAATTACCAAACAGATGCACTGTGACTTCATAATTGTATTAAATAAGGGAGGAGTTGTGTTCATGAAAAACTGCTTCACGTATTATATAATATAAGGATATACATCCCTTTTGGCTGTTGGAAGATGTAAAATATACATCTATGTACAAGTTATTAACAGTCAGGAATTTTTAAAATGAAGACAAATATAGAGTGCGAATAAATTACAGAAAGCATAGAGGGAGGCCTGACATACAACTCCGGTTCAGCCATTACTCTCAAACTGTGTTAAATATTTCATCTCCGGTTCACCATGGAAACGAGCAGAAACCTCTTGCAAAGAATATTCCTTCGCAAAACATTAAGCTTATTGAGAAAAAGCGTTTTCTGTGTAAAGTGTGATTTAGTGCTGGATGTACTGAATTTATAGGTTAAACACATTAGAAGGCATGTTTATCATAATTCAAACCCTTTTGACAAATACAGAACACAATTTTAAAAGCTGGAATAAGTAATTCAATACTAAAAATAATCACATAGTACTGAAAATAGTATTTTCAATTGTGTGAATTGCCTCACATTGCTATGTATAAGTGGATCACTAACTTGATTGGAACATCTTCTGAATAAAGGTTGCCAAATTACCTTTTACTTTCTCACTATAAGTATAGAGAAAATACAGTGATCGCAAAAAAAAATCGATGTTGATATTTTTGTGGAAATATCCGTTTTAGGACCCCCGAGTCCAAAAAAGTGGTTTTTACAAAATGTTTGTCTGTATGTATACAAAGCTAGAGCGAAAATTATTCCATCGATTTCAAACAAATTTGCACCAGACATGTCAAGTAGGCCTGTATAGATGCACGAAAACGGTTTTGCAAAACAACCCCCTTTTTGGCAAAAAAAAACCCCAAAAATTCAGTTATAATTTTTTAATAAAAAAACGGCTCTATCGATTTTGATAAAATTTGGCTTATTTGTAGCCTTTAATTTACCCTACTATATGCGAAAAACAGCATCTTTCTAAAAATTCTCGTTTAGCTAATAATAATAACTGATTTTTGGGGGTTTTTTGGCCATAAAGGGGGTTGTTTTTCAAAAATTTTCAAACCCTTTTTTCGTGCATCTATACAGACCTAATTGACGTGTTTGGTGCAAATTTGTTCGAAATCTATCGAATAGTTGTCTCTCTATATAATAATAATAATAATATTTATTAGTTAATCTCCCATTTTAATAAATCACCTCTCCTACCCCACCTACAATTATGAAGTCACTGTGAATCTGCTTAATAATTTAAATATGTTTGTGAGAAAGTATGTGCCAGTTTCTGGTACCGTTTATTTTATAAAACTCTGTCTTTCAGTTGAAACATTAAGAATCACCATACTTTTATTAATGGTAATTTATAGTATAGTCATGTGGAATTTTAAAAATTATTATAATTTATTTTCCTTTCTAGATTACATTTGAAAATATACAACAAAAATATACAGGACTAGGTAAAAAAATGCCTCCTGAGATTGGCTGTTTCAATTGAGTTAGTAAAAAAGTTCTAGGACAAAATGAATCTCCAGAAATAGGTATCAGTAGGGTTGTCACCTAACATGAAAAAGTGCCCTTAAAAATTTTAATGAAATCAAAACGACATTTCGTAATTTTGTTATTAAAATGACAAAATTGACTGTCATTTAAAAAAAAACACTTACTATAATCGACTCCTTAGATCTCCAGAAATAGGTATCAATGGGTTTGTAACCTAAAACAAACAAAGAAAGTGCCCTTATAAATATAACGATAAAATCTATATGATATTTCATAATATGCTGATAAATTGACAACATTTGCTTTCATTTCGAATAAACACCATGAAAATCGGCCCGATAGATCTCCAGAAATAGGTACCTTTGTAACCTAAAACAAACAAAAACCCAATATGTGCCCTTATGAAAATCGGTCTGGTAGATCTAAAGAATTAGTTATCTACAGATTTGTAACCAAAAATACCCAAGAGGTGAAGTTATGAAAGTCGGCCTGGTAGATCTCCAGAAATAGGTATTTATAGATTTGTAACCTACAACCAAAAAAAACTCAATAGGTGACCTTATGAAAATCGGTCCGGTAGATCTAAAGAATTAGGTATCTACAGATTTGTAACAAAAAATACCCAAGAGGTGAAGTTATGGAAATCGGCCTGGTAGATCTCCAGAAATAGGTATTTATAGATTTGTAACCTAAAACCAAAAATACCCAATAGGTAACCTTATGAAAATCGGTCCGGTAGATCTCCAGAAATAGGTATCAATAGGGTTTTTTCCTTATACCAAAAAAACTCTGAAAGTGCCCTTATATTAAATATAACAGTGAAATAAAAACGATATTTCAAAATTTGTTGATAATAATAACATTTTCTTTCATTTAAAAACAAACTGCACGAAAATGGTAGATCTCCAGAAATAGGTATCAATAGGGTCACCATGTGTTTATTAAGGTAATGCTGAAGTATTATATGAATAAGATGTGGCCCACAGGGAGCTAACTAATTTTTAAGTAATAAATTAACACAACCAAATACTATTTTTGTTTTAAAACATTTGGATTTGATACGAATACTTTTCATTTCGTTTTAAAAACTATGTCATTCAAATGAAGTCTATTTATGGCAATGCACTAATTTAGATGTTCAACAAAATTTTCCATAACAAAACTGGTATGATTCTCACCTCACCCGAATCACA
>JAGFPH010002616.1:48224-60165 GCA_018207615.1 Philaenus spumarius | reverse complement strand
ATTTTCCATAACAAAACTGGTATGATTCTCACCTCACCCGAATCACAGCTTTCAGGTCTTCCCCGTTTTGAATTATTTTCTCATTAAGGTATTAATTGTTTATACCTAGGCCTAATTGAGTGATTCAGTGTGTGACAGTAAAGGTTTCTTTGGTTCGGATGATGATGACTTAACTGTAGAAATAATTCAGTACATGGAGAAGATTGTTTTATAAGTATAGAAAATATTATTAGTAACACTAATGACAGAAACTTAGCTAGTACATCTTCATTAGTTTCATTCCCAGACTTACCTGTAGATTAGTTTTGTTGTAGGTCTTAGTTTCTTTATTAAGGTATTTATCCCTACTGCAATATCAGACATAATTATCACTTAATATCTATTTTGTGTGTTGCAGTGCATTTGACAAACAGACAGACTCTCCTAGGAAAACCATTCCTCACATAGCTGGACAGCTTAACAACGACCTGTACGCTGTACCAGTGAAGCGAAGGTCTCCTTCAGCATCACCTAACAAAGTACCTTCACCTCCTCCTCCTGCGCCACCAGCCCCTCCTTCGCCCAATGAAGATGACTTGCCTTTAGGATGGGAAAGGCATGAAGGTAAATTCTAATAAATAACACAATGCTTACCTATACCCGAATAGTTGATACGTTGTTAGTGGTATCAGCAAATTAACATTTGTATGGTTGTGATACATATTTAAGTGTACCAATTCAGAGTAGTTGAGGAAAAGTTGGGAATTTTGTACTGGATAAGGAAATACAAATTTTGAGTGAGTAACTGCAACAAAATGATTATACAGTTCAACCATCTAATAGGCCAGTCGGTAGGAGTAATTTTAGACCAAAAGTTCCAGTAATTTACAATACGGCTGATTTTTTTTTATAAGTACATTAAAGTATGTAGATTAACATAAAAAAAGTTTACCAGTCTATCGATTTCCCAAAGTCGAAAAAAAATTTAAAACCTTTTTTTCGATATTCCTTTATATTTCGAGCTAGGATGAAGGTAAAGAAAAATAAACAAATACCACCGTGTAGGGGAAGTATTTTTCAATGAAAAAGGTCCTATATATTTTTTTCGTCCGAGCAATGATTTGTCTGGAAAAAATTCTATAATGCAGGTATGTATTTTGCAGCAGGGGAAATCACTAAAAGTTGGAATCTCATTCATATATGAAGCGTTGGCTCATTCTAAATTGACTGAATTTTAATATATCGAATTGAAACTTGACATAGGAGTTAAAATACATATTTTAAACATTTATGCTCAGTCTCAGCTTGTTATCTTGAAAATGACCCGATCTAGAGGCACTTGACTTATAAATGGGTTTCTCGATTTTAGGAGTACCGGACCCACTTCGGAGTTATGGCTCCAAAACATTTATATTATTGCCTTAATGTATGAATAGAAGTCACAGGGCAGCCCAAACTAAGAAAATATATATGGATTAATAGTACTTGGTACCACAAATCTCTATATATTAATTCTGTCGCACAACATATCCTGTGTCCAGTTTTAATATTTATGTCAAACTAAAGATCGCTTTTAGTATCTCCATTTGCAATTAACAGGTCATTTGTAAATAACAACTACATAATGCTCTACTTAATAAGTATGTCTGTGTACAAAACAGATATATAATGTACGAGTTCATTAAATTCAACATTTTGTATTTATAGTCCTGCTGGTGTTTGTTTAGATAATGATGGACCTTACTACTGGCATATAAAAAGTGGCACAATACAAAGAGATCCTCCAGAGTCTGCCATAAATGGCAAGAATGAACCTAGAACCCCGCTTGTTAAAGATGCAGAAAATGTGAGTAGAATATTTTTAACTATAGTTGATGATTTTTATTGGGTTAAAGACTGGTTAAGATTGTCTTTCTAGTGTAAGTAGTTTTATCAAGTAATAGCTTTTTAAAAAACTTATCAGTTTTTATGAGTTTAAAACAACTTATTGTGAAAACCGTATGCTATTTATTAAAACTATACAAATTGTTCAGTATTTGTAAAAAAATTATAACACAAAAGAGATTTTTAACTTAAAAGATTGTATGGAAGATACGAAAGCGTGTGGACACTCTCTATTACTAGTCACTGTGTTCTAACTTCTTTGCTTACTATCAAATTTTAATAATATGCTAATAAAAATACCTTTGATAATTCATTCCTTCTTTTATATATTCTGTATGGTATTGATGATGTTTATTTGCGTTACAGTTTGTTTAAGATATTACCTTAGGACTTAGGACTACTTCTTTTAAATTTTAGGTTCGATTGAGCTTTAGATTTAAATAAAGTTCAATATCTTTTATTTTGCGTCAGTTTCCTCTTTTGTTTCTTCTTTTATCGCATTTCAAGATGTCCACCTCATCATCAGAAAATCTCTCTTTGTTTAAGATTGTCAAAACATTAAGTTAAAAGACACAAACACATAAAAAACAGAACATATTTAAATAACACACAGGTGCACATCGACTGCTCACTAACAGAAAAATAAAAGGTATTGTTCATTATTCTATCAAATTAAAAACCAGGAAAAATGACTTTATTATTTAGGTTTAAGTTTGATTCAAGCTTAAAAATAATTGTTTACAGTTAAATAACCCCTAAAGTACAAATCCCTTCTGCTACAAATTTTATAGTTTCTAAAAAATGTAAAGAGAAATTCGTGTATGGAACAAATAAAAGAAATAAAATCATATTCATTTAACATCAAAACCAAATCAAATTAGCAAAAACATTATTTCATTTTATAGTTTTAATGCAGAGTTGATCTTTTCATAAATGGTGTTTAAAGATCATAGAGTTCTTATACTTCCTAGTATATATTATACTTGATATAATACTCTACTTTAAATTCAAACGTGATTATATCCAAAATAAAGATATATATTGTTATAGTACCAGACAAGCTAGTAATTATCTTGCTAGCAAGCACAGAATGAATTTATACAGCAAACTTCCTTCACAAGCTGGTGCTAGACTGATTAATAAGCTCCCACAGAGCATTGAAAACCTTCAGGGTATTTTAACTTTTAAAAACAGCCTTATACAACTACTATTTTCTAGATCCTTTTACTCTGTGGAGGAGTTTTGTGTACTGTAGCCAGCCTTGTTATAATGGATCTGATCTCCAAATTTCCATTAAACCCCATTTAATTTATAGTTGTTTCCTTTTTTCTTTTATTTTTTTTAACTCACTTGTTTATGCCATGTCTGTTTTAACATTGTTTATATGTTACAGTATCTTAATAATTATTCTCTTTAATAGATGTATATTAAGTATATTAAGTTTGTATCAATGATTGTATAATTAAATTTTTAATTGCATTTAAAATTTGATTTATTGTTCCTGCCCTTTAAAAAAATGTTGTGTGTTTCTAATTTATATTGTGACGTAGCTTTTGCGTGTTAATGTCTCTTAGCTAAAATAAAATGAAATAGTGTGGGTATAGAAAGTTCTGGTAAATGGACACATAATACATTTGTTGGCATTGTTTTCGTCTATAGTTTTCTCAATTGTTAAGATATTGAAATTAACGAAGTGTTGCATGAACGAGAAAGGTTGAAATGTTAAAACTGTTTGTGAGGAATTAAAATTGGATTATTGGATATATGAGGGGTCAAAGTTCACCACAACAATGAACCACACCTTCATTGTTGCAGTTGGTAACAATGAATCTTCCATTTAAACATTTGCTGCAAGCCTCATTTTTGTTGTTTTCCTAGTCTTAAATAATTTTCTCCTGTACTTAGTTTTGATCCACCCTGTATTGTCATTGTTAATCAGGTGTTAAACACGTACCAACAGACAGGAGTAGTGAGCCTAGTGACAAGAAGCAACACTAGTTCTGCTCTGGAGGATCTAGACACAAAGAAGAAAGATGAAAGGAAAGAAGAACTGGCTTTAAAGTAAGTTATTATTTACCGTTTTGTAAAAAGAACCTGACCAAGCACCTTTTACATCTTTTTTGTGAGGCTTAAACTGTTTGATTGCAAGCTGAAAATGCATTTATATCATATTTTCAGATTCAAATATCACGTGTTATATTGTACAGACACAAAATATTTTTCGATCAAATTTCAAAAGTTATTTAGAATTGATACAGGACTACTTTTCTTTAAAATGTTTTTTTTAGTAGACAGAAATTTTTTCAAAATTTTAGCTTCTCCACTTTTGGCAGTGAGGGGCGAATTCAAAACATTGGATTCAAACGAAATTCTGGAAGATGTAATTGCAAGATCTTTAAATAAAGTAATATCAAATGATACCCCTGTTACGATTAGTTGAGGGTAGGTTCAGTTATTTTAAAGCTATTGAGTTGTGCAAGATAGACATGGAAGCGGATGAGGCTGGAAATGTAAACTCGGTTGCGTAAGAGGTCGTGCAACGCGGAACAAAACAACTGCTACAGAAGCAGTGATTGTTTTGTTGGAGATGTCAACAGGAAGCTAGACGGGTTATATAAGCATAATCCAAATCTATAATCTTGGCCAGAGAGTGGAGAGACGAGGGAGGCCGAGGGGCAGTCTGCTACGAGAGACGCTGGTCGGGTGACCGGTGAGTTGAGAGGTTGCGAGTTTCTAATCAAAGTTTGAACCATTGGAACGTCTGGAAGAGTTATCACGAGTCAAGAGAAGGAAGGACTAGAACGTGTTGAAGACAACGTACTGAGCGAGCAAAACAGAGCGCGGTCTATTGTTAAAGTCTCGTTGAATTTAGAGTTTTGGGGGTTGATAAGATAAACGTAGCTTGCTTTAGTCGCTGATACCGTACATAAAGTACGTCTTGTAAACTCGATACCTGGTATATGAATTGTGTATTAGATATTATTGTTAGCCGTTGTTAAAGAGAAGCATATTTGCCGAGGTAAGACAATTGTTTGAATAAATAGAAATTAAGCATTCTATAACTGAACCACTGATGTATTGTTATTGATCTGTCCTTTACCAATGTAACTTAGTGTTTGAACCCGGGTAAAAAGGGCGTAAAGTTGATCCTATCACCCCAAAAACCAGCTATAGTAAAATATTTTTTTTTTCATTTGGAATAAATGTATTTTAGCACGCTTACTGATTATGTTCGGTTCCATATCTTAGCCCATCCAAGAGAAATTCAACTTAGGGAGACAGACAAACAAATGGTCCTATGAAAGTTGTACCTTTAAATTGTTTAAGTATGTTTGCTTGAGTAAGTTAAAATTTTGTGTCATAAAAATTAAAACCACAAATATTATTATTAAGTTATTACTTAAGGTAAACTAATAAGTTTATTATTAGCGAATTTCAATAGAAAAAGTGAGCTATTGCAGTGGCCCTTATGGTAAGACCCAAGGTCGGGTGTAGCAAATGAGCACCGATCATGGTTCCCAGAACATGTTTTGGGGTGTCATTAAAAATCATATATATGTGTTCGCCCTCTAGCAGCCGCATTTTAAGTCCGATTTGGTTTAAATTTGGTACACATATTGGTTGTCTACGTCGCTCGGGAGAGTTCTTTAGCCAAAAAAATCCAACAATCGGAAGCACGTTTTTTGACCGGAAGTAACTATTTTTTAGATTTTTCCTACTAGAATGAATTTTATTTTTGAGTTTTTTCTACAACCATAAATTTAGGATGTTATTCTGCACATTTTGTTTTTTTATACGACCTTATAGCTCGCTTGGTTCCCCCAAAATCGATCAAAACGTAAAATACCATAGAAGTACCCGGTTCAAAGCCATGGGGTGGACGCTACCGTGGGGTTAGCGTTTTGCATTGTGTTTCGAAGATACAGGGGTTGGCGTGTGAAGCGAGCAATGTTTTGTGTGTTGAAGATACTCTCAAAATGGGGAATGGCACTTTTCAGCACTGTTGTGAATAGACCTATTTCCCAAATTGTTGGTTGAAACCATAAAACATAGGCTTATAAACTTAATTTTGGAAATTTGCTTAACTCACGTCAGCGGTTCAGCTGCGTGGTCGAATTATTTTTTATTTATAACAAGACTATTATTTTTTTAAATTTTATTATATCACTGGTAGTTTTAAAGAATGGAAATTGTCACTTAGAAATATAGAATACGATTTATATTGTTTCGAAGGAGACGGAGCTACCCGGCGAGAGCAGAACCCGAATACAAGGAACGACCAATTAGATTCGCCGTACGATCTCTCGGTTGGGTAGAGATCGCTGAGGACGACCTGACACCAGAAAGGAGCAGTAAGGCTGTAAATAAATGTATCGTGGACCTCTCTCTAGGCAGAAATGATCTCATAGACAATGTCGGTAGATGGGGGGATGTAAGTATAGTGTTTATTCTATGTTTAAACAAAATGTGTTGGTTAAATTATGAATTTGTTTTTTCATTTTCAAGCATCTAAATTTGCAGCAAGAGAACAGTTTTAAAAGTTTTAGAAATAGTTTAGGTAAGCTTGCCCTGGATTGCTGAAGCTCTGTAGAGTGTTTTTGTACTGTGTTTGTGCACCTCTACAAGGTTACAATATAGCACTGTTTGTATTCATAACTTAATTGTGGAACCACTTCACTTGTTCATGTAAATTCTGGTGCAAATTAGTTTAAGCTTCCAATGTGAAAATTATCATCTTAAGGCCTAACAACTTGCACTTTTGATGTATGTAGTAATGTTCTGGTGAAATTCCTCAGGTGCCGGAAAAGTTTTACTCTGGCAAAAAATAGGCTATCAGAATCATAGTGACGGTTGGTGAATTATTAGCTTTGGTTATAAATTATTTTATTTATACGTTATTGCTTTTATGTTAGTACCAGGAGACCGAGCTAAAGCTCGATTATAAACAGGGCCTAGTTCGCTCACGTCAATAACTATTATTGCAAATTTCCGTGAACATCGTTTAGGTTAGGGCTATAACATTAAACAACTAAATAAAGGGTATGATTATTTAGCAGAAGTATTCGTTGCCATGGTAACTATAAATAGATACAACATTAGGCTTACCTCTAATAAAATACAGTTTAAAAGAAAACAGATGATTATTGTAATGGCATTGAAAACATTTGCATCAGCTGTGCTTCGTTTAAAAGAAAACAGATGATTATTGTAATGACATTGAAAACATTTGCATCAGCTGTGCTTTGTATTGTTTAAAATGGACAAATTTCACTTTTTAATTTAATAAAAAGACGTAGAAAACGAATTTTCCCAGACTGGTGACCATTTCCAATCGATTTCTCGTGGCCAAAAGCCCCATATAAAATCAAAAAATCAAAAATCCTTAGACGGAGATTCCAGATCCATTTAGCAGACAGACAATTATCTCTCATTTTAGAAGATAAGATATACTCAAATTAAACTTTACAAACAAAATTAATATGATAAGCCAGTAAAGTTAGTAAATATGTTGCATAATGTTTATTAACAACTAGTGGACCCAGCAATGCTTCGCTATTGTTTGATTAAATTTAAAAGGTAGTAAAGTTATTCCATTTCATTACATCGGCTTAAGTAATCGAATTGCAAAACGGTTTTTATGCCACTTAAGAATATACTACACAAATTTATATTTATAATTTGTAAACCTTTATGGATTAAACAGTAAACCTTTTGTTTGCTTTTACCTATTCTAAAAAACTGATACTAGTTATGAAGAATTGTAAAAAACCTGAGTCTAAATTAGCCCAATTGGTTGCAAATAAATGTTGGTTTGGTTCATTGTAGGCCTAACCTAAAATTATGTTCAGTTTTTGATCCAACTCAGCTGTTTTATATATAATATGTAACTACCTATGTTTGAATTGAATTAAACTATATTAAGCCTTTTTAGTTGATTTTTGTTTTTGTTTGCTTTAAGTTGGTCAATCTAACCTAAAAAAGCAGTTGGTTTTGAAGAATAAAAAACTGATTATAAATGCTAAGTAAAGTTGCTATGATAATGAATGTAAACAAACATGTGTTACTAAGCATTTTATTAGAACAGCTGTTTTCGTGAGTTATGGTCTTGAGTTCGTGAAAAAACAATGTTAAGTTTTTACTAAATTTGAACATTTTCCGGGAAACTTTTCAAATTTTTCTCTTCATAAAAACCTAATTCGGACTATTACGAACATTTTTTTAAAAAAATAGCCAAATTGGTCCAGCCGTTCTCAATTGATGCGCTTACAAAGGAACAGCAATTCATTTTTATTATATAGATATTCTGCAACAATGAGAGGAGCAGTACAGCGTAGTGTAGCAGTGTCAGAGCAGTGATGTCACGGCCCTGCTGCTGTGGGTACAGCCCTTCCCCATATACACTCCGTGGCCCTGGTTTATTTTTATTTGTTTTATTATTAGAATGTAAAGGTAATTTTAAGAATTTTTTAAAATTATTATTGTTGACTTTCACGTTTTGTATTCATAGTTTTGTGTAGTCTAATTCTTTTCATATCATTTTGCTTATAATTTATGCCTTCTATTTATAGCCTAAGTCTTATTGGTTATGTTTTCCTTTGATTCAATAAAAACTATTCTTTTTCATCGTGTCTTAAAATTTAAATTTAAATTAAATTATAATAATGGTGTCTTTGAATTAATTTTTTTTTAGAAATTTTAAACATTTATGTAATTTGTTGATAGGTACAGTTTTAAGGGTCTTAATAGCCTCGACTGCGCCCTGATAAAGCAAATTAATCAATCAATCAATAGGTGCAGGTAGTTAGGATTCAAGAAAAGCTATGCATAATCTTTTAATTACCTTTTTCTTGATGCTGTCGTACAATCCTTTATTTTTTTTTGTCGTCAATTTTATAACATGACGGCCGTTTCAACTATTTTTTTCAGTCATTATCAAATGTTTGCGGTTCGCGCGCTCGGAATGTTGTTAAACATTAAAACCACTACACATAATTGTAGTGGCTTTTGTATATATGTAATTATGTGTAGTGGTTGAAATTAATGTTTAACAACGTTCCGAGTTGGCGCAAAGCGCAAACATTTGATCGTGACTAAAAAAATAGTTGAAACGGCCATCATGTCGAAAAATTGGCGACAAAAACAAGGATTGTGCGACAGCGTCTAAGGTAATTATTGTTTAAAACAATCCAGTTTATTCTACCGCAAACAAATATGGATAATCTTTTAGTTAGGTTAATAATATATTGCTTTTTATTTCAGGGAAAAGATTTATTTATGGATCTGGACGAAGGAGCTTTGAAACTTATCGACCCAGAAAACTTAACAGTTCTAAACACTCAACCAATACATACGATCAGAGTGTGGGGTGTTGGAAGGGATAATGGAAGGTGAGTCAGCTGTTTCAGTTTAAACTTGGTCGTAATAACTTAATCTTAATAAAATATAATTCACATAGTTCATCCTTGGTAAAATGTAGGGGTAAACCAACCGGTTTACTGTATCAACAATGTAAACTTTTTTCGTTCAGATTCTTAAATTAATCATCTTATAATTTTTTTAAGTATTTTTTTTAGAAATAATTTTTGTTGTACTTAAAAGGAGATGTAACCCAAAAAATCATAAAACAGAATGCACTAAGTACATGTAACTTAATTAAATTGTAATAGTTCCAAGTGTTTATTTTTAGATTAATATACAAAGTAAAATTAAGCGGAAAACTTAAGTTTTTAACACACACATGTTGTATACGCCCACCATTAAGTTTTAGGCAATTCGTGTAGCATTGTTGACCATCTTCGAACACAGTGTAAAGGGGTTGTAACAAATTAAAAGAATGTTTTTAAATTCAATACCTTAAAACTATAAGGACAAACTGTAAATTAAAAAAAAAACTGTGAATTTAAAAAAAAACAAAGCAGAAATTTACATTCTATTCGTATAGCTGAGCCAGCTTTGTGAAAGTGAAGCGTCACACACAGTGCCTTAATACTTTATGAACAGAAATAGTTTATGCTGTATACAGGGCTGGTCTAAAATGTAAGAACCCTTTTATTTTATACAAAATGTATTACTTTTATTTCAATTTTAATATAAGCATATTTGTTTCTACTTTGTATCGATTTTTCACACAATCACCGCTTAAGTTTACGTATTTATGAAACTGGGGCACAAGTATTTATATGACTGTCAAAATAGTTTTTTCGCCGCTTCACTAAGCCGCTCACAAACAGCTTTCTTGACTCTGTCATCACTTTCATAGAGGTTCACACCAAGAAACTCATTTTATTTTGTAAACTATTTGAAATAGCTAGGAGCAAGATCAGAACTGTAAACAGCCCTTCCAAACATTTAATTTTTGTTTTAAGTGTTGTAGTTATCTAAGTTGACTCATACATTTTTGTATGTACAGTAGAGTCCGTTTTATCCGGCCTAATATGGCGGAGTACCAGGCCGGATACCATAAAAGCCGGATAATCCGGTATAGAGTTAAAATAAGCTAATTAACGTACATGAGAAAACTTTACAGTACTACTGTAAAAAACTTTCAGTTTCTCTTCAATCGTCAACACAACCTTCTTCCTTTTACTACCACCACTCATCATGAATCACAAAACTATCACACAATAACTCACACAAATCTTACACTCAATCACAATATTTTCATTCACACAATAATAAAAACTCACTTAACACAGAAAACTTAACCTCAATGACAAAATAGCAGAGATACAACTGATGACTGATGTGAAGAGAGAATAAAAAGAGCGGGAAACGGTCTAGCGACTATCGATAAGATAGCGCCGCTGTGCTGGCTGCAAGGAAACTACACGATCTGCAGCTTGGTGAATAACACTTTACGTATTAACGCCTGCTATTTTACGTTGATACTAGCCGCAACACACAACCGTAATGCCGTAGTCGTCAATACATTGCAGGTGTTCTTACGTGTTGTAAGATGTTTTCGGATCGCTTAGATAGTGCTTCATTTATTTCATTATATTCTTTGGATGCAGGGCCGGATAATCCAAGGGGTCGGATAAAACGAGGCCGGATAAACCGGACTTTACTGTATTAAATGTTACTTGTGCATTATCATCTACACTAGAGCTAAACATAGAATGTAGTAACCCTTTCTGTGTAGACTACCCCTGTTAGGCTAGAAATTAAAGTAGAAACATATTTTGGTGTTTAGAAGACATTGAAAAATTCAATAACTTGTTCGAAATTATTCAGTGTTGTTTTTTTATAATGTGTTAGAAAATATATAAATGTATTTTATTACAGTTAAAATGTTTAAACTTTATCCTTTGAATGTAGATTAGCTTGCTCTTGAACACTAGACTAGAAGCTGCACTAGTTATAAATTTAATTTCAGTAAAAATTTCTGTGACTTACTTTTTTGTAAGTTATAAAGGGTTCATCATTAACACAATGTATGATGTAATTTTTATGAATAGTTTTTCGAATCGAATAGCTTCTGAAACTCCAAAATACTTGTGCTTGTGCTTATTGTTTCTTGGCCAAAATTAATCAGCTTCTCTAAAAACAAAACTGGAAAGCTCTGATCAAGTGAGGGACATTTTTAGACTACAAACCTGTTATAGGTCCGTCACAAGATCCACTTATTGGGCTTATGGGTGCAGCGGTTTCAAATGACAGAATCAATCTCAGATCATTAAAACCTAGGATCAAAACACAACACAAAAACGTGTGCTCATTATTAACCCTAGGACTGGAAGGTTAAATTCCCAGAACTATTGGTGATTTTAGCACTTCGTGCACCTATTGGTGGAAAAAATTATAAAACATATATTATACAGTGTGTAAATTAAGTATCAAAACAAATATGTACTTTTCAAACTAAAATAGGTACAAATATTTTGTTTGTGGCATTGACTCTTAACAAACGTTCCTGATTTTCTGACATAAAAAAAATGTCAACCCCCTAAGGGGGTGGCAGGTAGGGTGTAACTTAAATTTTTTTAATAGCAACCCCTATTGAGTGACCCCTCATTTTATAGGTCTTGTCGCCCTAAAATCAATGATATAAAGATGATTTAAATCCGTTGTGTTTAAA
>JAGFPH010002616.1:6523-41925 GCA_018207615.1 Philaenus spumarius | reverse complement strand
CATCGAAATGTACATAAGGGTAACGTATTAAACATAACTTACAATTTGGTTGTTTAGTTATTGTTTTTGTTCCTTGACATAACTTACAATTTGGTTGTTTAGTTATTGTTTTTGTTCCTTGTTTTGTGGTTTAAGGTTTTTATTCAAATCAGTGTGATTTTGTTGCCACGGTGCTCTTTTATTTGTTTAATCCTATTTTTTATTTTCCTTTTTACAACATTTCATTGCAATTAGACGATTATATCTATACTACTATTATAAAGAGGTCAAATTTGTTTGTTCGTTTGTATGTAGGGGTAATCTCTGGAACTACTGAACCGATTGAAAAAAAAGTTTTACTAATAAAAAGCTACACTATCCCTGAGTAACTTAGGCTGTAATTCATTTTGATAAAAACGTTTTTTATTTCAATATTTGTAAATTTAATCGGAAAAAATTCTTAGGTCTTTTTTTTTTAATGTCCTGCTGTTTTGCACTTTAAGGCTAATGAAGACGGGACCTACAGTTTTACGTGGAATCCGAACCACAGCCAATGATGTCTGTTAAGAAACCATTTAGAAAATTATTCGGGGTGAATGGGAATTGAACCCGGAACTTTTCCATTAATGGTTGCCATTACGGTTGATAAAGCTTTCACATCTTAACAACCACGGTCATCCTGGCATGAACCATTACATGTATTTACATTTATTACCATAACAACCAATTGAATAAAATAACAGATAAATTAGCAGTTTCATTATTTCCATTAACAGCTGATTTCAAACTTTGAAGCAATTATTTGTATTTCTAACTGTTAGGTTAGGTTTTTATTAAAGTGTAGCCTGAGCCTTGCTGGTTCTTTTAACCTTTATTATAACTGCTGTTATAAAATATACAAAATAATTTGATTTGAACATTTAACATCATTTACCATCTTAGCTTTGGGGTTATTATTAATCAATCCTACAGCTTTATTACAAAGAAAAGATAACATGATTCTGTGTATAGAAGTTTCCAACGGGTGTTGGGCGTGCGGAGCACGCAGGGGTTTCCCCTAGCATTATAATATAATAATGGTTTTTAAAATATTGTAGGTTTGATTTTTGAAATTTTTATTATAATCTCAAGAAATGAAGTCATTTTAAGTTATAAATAAAGCCACAAATAATTGTCTTAAGCTAACAAGTCTTAAAAAATTGTAAATAGACCTACTAGCATTGTTAAATATAAGTATATATTGAGTTTGACTTGTGAGAAGATATACTTAATAGTATAAAATTTGAACACAGAATCTCACAATAATTAATACGTTTATTAACTGAAACAAGTTTTAACAACAAAGTCACCATCTTCAGTGAGGCACGAGCAACAGTACTATAACTAACCTAACAGTGTTTTATGTCCCGTAATTATACATACTAACTAAAAGTAGCGTGGCTTAAAACTACGTTATATTAGTAAGGCGTTAACAAGTGCCTAGCGCTATTATAACTTGCCTAAAATTAACGATATGACTTAAATAAATTAATATTAATCTCAAACAATAAATTGTTATTTTTTACATTAATACAGAATGTTTATAGGTTCTAATTATTCATTATTTACAATTAGGGGTAACTTTACTATTTGACTCTAGCCTAATATTTTGCAGACAATGACGTTGTTTTACATTCTACTGTTAAATGTTGAATACTGGTCAACATACTGTGACTAAATAGGTTAGGTTAGAACCTTTTAGGTATTTTTTTTATTATTATTTTTGCATTTCTGTTGCCATAGGTTAGCCTAGAGTCGAATAGTAAAGTTGCGCCTACAATTATTTATACAATTTATAATAGCCTATAATAAGTTTCCCAAGCATCTATTGTGTTAGGTTTTGTTACATTTTTCAATATTACAGAGCTTTATATTTTAAAATTATGGTTTTTATCTAAACAATGCTTAGCTATAGCAGATTTATCAGCCCTATTATATTTTGAATGAGATAAATAATGTTCTTTAGCTCGTGTCTTGGTGCTTCTTTTGGTTTAGCCTATACGGTATATATTTCTTCGGACAAATTTCTCTTTTTATACAATAAATTTCAGATTAGTTCTGTTCTTGAATTTTATCTTTAGGATTACCTAATATTTTACCAGGATTATTCTCAGCTGACAAAATTACATTTAAATTTGCATATTTTGCTAGCAATTTTTTTACAATATTAGACAATGGTAGCACTTACTTTGTTTGAACCCATAGTTGGGGTTTGTTGCTTTCCAGAGTGGATATTGATTCCTTAAATTTCAGATCAGGCTGTAATCTAAAGCAGATCGGTCTTAAACGAAAATTGACTGTAGGAAACTTCTTTTTATTATTATTACTTTTTTTTTAGCCTCCGGAATAGGGTGTACGAATAATAATTTAGGTACGTAACTTTTGTAAACGTCAATTCCTATTCCTCATTCCTTTATTTGTGGATGACCGGTTTCGGTCTCTTAATCAGACCATTCTCAAATCTTGCACTATATAAAAGTTCCGTTCAGCAGAACAGAGAGAAAATTAATCAGTTATTTTTGCACAGGTTACTATTATTTTAATTGGAATGGAAAAATATCTGTTTTAATACTATACAAAAAACTGGTTTGACCGCATGTCTTGTAATGTGTTGGTGATGATGTTTTTTATCTTTGCATGTTTCACCATCAGAGAGTAGTCATAGAATTTTGCTAACTTCCAGATAAATAACTGCACATTTTGTAAAAACAAACAAAACTTAAAATAATTGTGAATATTAAAATCTCTGTGAAATTTTGTACTAATTTTATTTCATGACAATTTATTGATTTTGTCTAATTACCGTAGTTATAAATATAATTATTCTAGAAAGAGATTCAGTTTTTCCGTGGCATCTTTGCCATGTTAAATCTATGTTTACAAGACTAATGTTTTGTAAAAAATTGTTTAGTAAGTATTATCATTTATTGCTAGTTTGGGTGGGTTTTTTTTTTTTATTTGCTACCATAAATGCCATTGAATCCGGACTTGACTTGACTGGAGTCCAGAAGAGAGACTGAGGTCCTATTATTTTATAAACATGCTTCAATTTTTTACTAGACCAGTGAAACTCTAGAGACAGTTAGGCTATGGTCTGAGTTCCATTGAAGCATGAATCTAGTTCTTACTATATTATACGCCAAATCTATCGTCTCACCCCAAATCTATCGTCTCACCCAGTCTGTATGTAGTTGTTTAATTAGCAAGTATAGGAAAATGATTGAGAAAGATTGTAGAGGTAAAAATAACTGAATTGGTGAGAAGCAATGAAATTTCATACGTGCAGAAGATACTTTTCTCCCTCTTTCTTGTACGTAGACAACCATTTCCCTTTATTTCTTGTCTTTAGCACACATTTTTTTCTGATTATTCCGAGTTTTCGTCCGTACTTTTTGTTCCAAAAACTGCATTAATGCTAACAAATCTTGTCCTCTTCAGAAGTAACGCTTCTAACTTAAATAATATTTTTGTACGGAATAGATCAAATTTGAAAATCCTTTTACTGTCTAGTATTTTACTATCTCTAAAGCCTTATCCTTGCTAAGTGCCAAAAATAAATATATTCTGTTTAATGTCAAAATGAGGGGTATGTGACTAACACTACTCAGTAAAAACCGGGCTATCTAGTTTTCAATTGGGAAGTAGTTCAAAGAATTGCCACAATATTGCGCTTGGTTCTAAGTGCCACCTGTTGTGAAAGAAAATCTGGTACCAGGTGGCAAAAAAATCTGGTATCTGGTGAAAGAAAATCTGTTGATATGTACCAGATTTCATATCAAAATAACTAATAACTATTACACTTTAAACTTTTAGCCCTCTTTTTACATATTTGAGTAGTGGACTTAGCCCGGTTTTTACGGTATAAAAGTTGGCATATAGCCCTTTTCTTATTTTTTACAGGTAAAAATTTATAAAAGTGATAAATTTTATTTCTTAATTTAACTTTGAGAAATGTTAGTAGAATAGTTTTTGACACCTTTTAAGGCTACAACAGAAAATAAATAATGAAAACGGTAGTTTTTAGGAATGTTTTTTGTGGTTGTGGAATCACCTAAAAATAGGTTTATCAATTAATTTGTATCACTGTTAAATCAAATCAAACATCAGTTATATTTTTAAAACATTGTAATGTTTGAAGGGTCATAATTTGTGTAATTAACAAAATTAATTAAGTTTAATACTATTAAGTTAAGTTATTCAGAACTGCAGAAGTCTACTGTTAAACAAATTCCAAACAGAAATTGAAAATATAAACTTAGTACAGTTTTCAATAAAAAATAATTTGTTAGTTACAACTTATAAAGCAAATTATATATTTGGCTTGGATTGTCTTTTAGAATTAATGAGAAAAGTAAAGCATTTAATGTAATGATTATTGATATAAGTGGCTACAATTGCAAAACACCGACAGCTTATAAACAATGTGATGTTTGAAACATTTCCAGGGATTTTGCATATGTGGCACGTGACCGCTCGACAAGAAAGCACATGTGTCATGTCTTCAGGTGTGACATTCCTGCACGCACAATCGCCAACACACTACGGGACATTTGCAAGAAAATCATGATAGAACGAAGTCTTCAACAGAATCTCGCCAAACCTATTGACATAAGTAAGACATAGCCCTCTTTGTGGTCATTTACAGTTTTATTTTTACCATGGGTTTGGTTTGGAAAAAACTTACATTTCATTTATTTCTATTGCTTTTGACATATTGCATAGCAAGTGTAACTTCTACAATTATTTATAAATTATACTTATAGTCAACTTTAGATTACATCAATGCTTAACAATTACAAAAATCACTATAATATAACATAGTATATCTTTAAAATGCATTACTCAAATTATCAACTCATATAAAAGCGAGTGTACTTACATACATATCTGAGTAACATATAATATAACAGCTGATTTCACTCATCATCTGTAAAACTTAAACAAATCCAGTGTAGATTATAATTTGGGGTTATGTTTACAACTTCAATTATTATAATTTCTTATGAAGTTGATTTTTTTTTAAATATGAGTTATAAAATGACTGTATGTTATAATACATTATAATATTTGCTAACTATAAATAATATAACTATTATAATATTTATTAATATAAACTATATATAAGTACAACCTTTTTTCATCATACTATTTGTTTATGCAAATTTAAAGAAGAAATACCTATTCGTTTAGCTTCAGAAACATTTGTACATCTTCGTATAACATACACACATTAAAAAAATTCGATTAATAATTTCTTCACTATAATATTAATAACTTCTGAATCATTTGATCTATCAGTATGAAATACAAAGCAATTAAAAGATAATATTTTCATATTCCTTTAAATATATAATAATATACATAAATACAAAATTTTAACAAATACTCCTACAGTTTTATAATCCTTATAATTGTACACATTAATTGAGTTAAATATCCCCGTCTGCATAGTTAGATAGGCCTAGATAAAGTGTGTTGATTTTAGTATAGTATTTTGTATAAATAAATTATGTATTTCTGATGTGTATCTAATTAGTCCGCCTGTGATATTTCACGGGGGTTTACTAGTACAAAATATATATGGCAAAAAGACTCTGATGGTCATTTCAGTTACATAAACAATTAGAAATTTTAACAATTAATTAACACAAAATACATTTGAAAAATACATAACTAGAACGAAATGCACGGAGAGCAGACTACAGTTTATGCAGAAAGTCTCCCACCGAGTAAAATGACTCAGACAACTATTCCAGTTTTTTTTTAAAGAAGCTGCACATTTTTTACTGTATGTATCCAGGAAACATGGATAGGAGTTAAGAGGGACTCCAGAAAACTGTCAAGTTTCCATAAATTGAAAACACATTGTCCTAAATAGCTTCTCATGGAGGCAAATATTTATAAATTCTAATTATGAAAAAACGCTAAAACAGATAAAAAGCTCTAGATAGTGGCTTATGACCGAAAAAGTTTAACGCAAATTATATTGTTTTAAATTGATTATTTGACATAATATGTTGGTCCGTCTACAGTTCTTGTTGATTTACAGTTCTATATCGGTTTCAGAGCTCTTGCCTCCATTGTGATTTCTTGATTATGTAAAACAGTTACAAGTCTTGTCCATTAATTCAAGTAAAAAACACAACCAAAAGTAACACTTGGTTAAAATACTTAAAATAATTGTTGGAACTCTAGGCCTAGTTGTTTGTTTGAAAACTAATACGTCCCGAAACTGGTAAGACCCACATAAGCAGTGACGTCAACAAGTACCCACAGGTGTCTATCTCAACCCAGTACAAAAAGGCAGCTCATTTGAAGTAATGCCGCAAACAGTACATTGAGGAAAACCTCTTCATTCTTGGAAAGACCCTACAGAAAATCACTTTTCAAAATAACTTTAACCCTTTCCACTCCAATTACTGGGGACCTAGTGTTGCTATCAGGTCAGATTAATTTTGAGCGAATATTGCACTGTAACATGTTTACTCCAAAAAAAAGTATTTCTGTCAGTTCTAAAAAGCTGATTTTTTTCGTTTCTTCTATGACTAAAGTATAGATTTTTATGAAAAAAAAGACGTATATTTTAATTTTCAAGTATATGTTTTTAATTTTTTAATTAAAAAATATAAATTTGTATCAAAAAACCGGAATAAACAAGAATTTTGGAAAAATTTTCAATGGGAAGACCTACATTTGCTACTTGTTTTTTGTTGTCTATATCATTATAAACAAAATTAAGTGGTTTACACATGTGCTAGACACAATAATAAATTATAAAAAAATTATAATTGAAAAACAAGTTTTTTGTAAAAAATGAGTTTTTATGAAAACAATTAGTTTGACACCAACTTGTACAAAATTGTCTCAACTATTTATTATATTGCTTAACAACAGTATTATGTATATCAAAATTAGTAAGAAAAGCTTTTTTCAAAACTGATTGGTAATATTTTAATCACTCAGGTTCGAAACAAAAGTTCCGTCGCCACTAACGTCATTTTGTAACAAACTGCCGTCGTCTTCGTTCATTTTATTTTGCAACAATCATTATTATTATAAAAAGAACAATATTCAAAAATAAACTGTGAAATTACACACGATAACCTAGTACAACAAAACTAAACAACGCGTAAGCTCACTAAAACACTGCGTTAAAGTAGGAACCAAACAACGGCGAGAGCAGACAGCTGTTTACAGACCGGCCAAAGATGGCAAACATTAGATTTTCTAAGATTTATTTACCACAGAAACTAAACTCAAATGGTCCTAAAAAAAATTCCACAGATAGCAGCACATCTCAAACTTCAGCAATATCGGTCATCAAAGTAACTAAGTCTGTTCAAATGCAATCAAAGAACGTTATCATAGCGAGTTCGGGGCTCGCCCGACATAGGAGTTCGTGCGGATTAGTAGGGTACGGGGCTGCCCCGACACTCGAGTGGAAAGGGTTAACCTGTTCCGACAAACTAGGCTATCCAATTTTATTAGTTTCTTGCTAGTGTTAGTTAAGACCTGTGTTCTTATATTACTGTTGAAATAGAGTGAAATGAATAAGAACCTATTGTTACAATACTAAAGATGCAAAGCCCATAGTACTTACGATGAATTAAGGAACTTATTTAATTATTCTTATCCAAACCACAAGCCTGTATCTAAATACAGGAATACGAAAGAAATACAGGTGTACGAAAAACAATCCAACATTTGGAAGGAACAGGCGATTTTAAGGACTTTCTAAAATCTGTAATACAAAATCTGTTACAAATGAAGTAATGTCACTGGATGTTTTGCAATGTGTTGTAGAAAATCTTTATGTTTCAACCCCATGTTTGAAAAGTGAATATCTGTAGGGTCTTTCCAAGAATGCGGATGTTTTCCTCAATGTACTCTTTGCGGCAATACTTCGAATAAGCTGCCATTTTGTACTGGGTTGAGATAGAGACCTCTGGTTTTCGCTGTTACACTTCTTTTTTTCAAGACCTTTTAAAAAGAGATGTCACTAGATGGGTGCCAAAAGATGGGATTGTCGCATTTAAGATTTTTTAGCTGCCCCCTAAAACCCCCATTTTGGGATGTGGGTAAAGTTGTGGTACTGACCAAAAAGTACATTTTGATATCCTAGAAAAGAATTTGATTTTTTTAGCCTCACCCATTACAAAGATACCAGAATGTATCCACATTTTTTCCTAATCCTCTGTGTTAATGTATGTGTATATTGTATTTACTTTGCTATTGTTATTTAAGAGGCATCCAAAAATTAATCTTATTGTCGTGTTATAATTAAATTGTTTTCCAGCCTGGAAGTAAATGGAAAACAAAAATTATTAGATTTTGTTAAAGTCGTGTTTGTTTTAAACTAAATTTTTAAATGACAGTTAAGTTAGATTTTACTGAACTGTATAATTTTAAATTTTATGTGTAATCTCAAAAATTAATACATAATAATTTTCAGATGGATCCGGTATTAGCAGTCGTACAGGTCTGGCAACCCGACCGACAAATTTACCCACGGAACACAGGCGATTTCATCACCGTAACGGGCAAACTCTAGTCAGTGAGTATCTTTAGTGGAAATTTGGACATCAATGTTTATTTTAAGCCCCGGTTTTCAAGACCACGTCCAGCGTCCGGCGCGATTGTTGAACGTGATGACCACGTCAACGCTAGAACAGAGTGAATGCAAGAGCATTGGCGTGGTTTCTTAGACCACGTCCGGCTGCCGACGTCGCGTCAGCTTTTCGAAGGTCCGGCGTGATATCTCAGCGTGGTACGCTCTGGATAGGTCTCAGTCTATTCCGGCGTGGTTTCACTGCGCAATATACTGCTTTTAATTTCTTTAAGCAACTTATTTTTGTAATTGCTGTGAAACATTTAGCTGTATTAACTTATTATTTTATTGTGTATTACTAAGCATTATGGAGTCTTAGGTTTTCACGAGTGAATTGGATGATAAGTTGATAGATCTGGTTCAAAATAATCCAGTTCTCTAGGATTTTTCCTAAAAAAAAAACTAAAAAGATGCCATGGGAAAAAACAATATTTGGAAACAAATTTCCGAGGAACTTGGGAGAGAAAGTCTGTTTTTAACTGTATTGTTTTTTTTAAACTGTGAACTAACAAAAATAAAATATCAAGCCTTACCTAAAAACGAAAGATGAAACATCGTGATGCACAGCAATGGTACGCAATGGTAGCCTACATACTACATGGTGAAGCCAAAGGGAAACATCATTTTTCATTTTTTCTTGTGTAGAACAAATTAAAAGTTTTTACTTTATTATTAAATGAGATACTTCAAAAATAAATTACATACATTTTTAAAGGAAGTTTACAGATTTTAAATGAAAACATTTTTTTTACATCTTCGTTAAAAAAAAGTTTATAGCTTTGGGATGCCATATTTGTTAAAGATATTATAAACATTTCCTTAACTATGTAAAAGGTCAACGGGAAGTCTGAAAATCTTCGGTACCCCTTCACAAAACAAATTATTCTAATGATACCATTTTTAAAGTTTTCCTTGTAGCTATTTCTCAATTGTTGTAAAAGAAAAAAACGTTCAATTACTACTCGATGTTGGTATCTTTGAAAAGCACATTAGTTTAATGATAAATGTAATAGACTCAAACAAAAAATATACAGTGATGCAAAATTAATTTAATGATAAGAACTTACGCTTGCAATACAAAGGGTTCAATTTAACAAAAATAATTATTGTTAAAGGTTTGATAAAAATGTTTGTCTGATCACTTTCGAAAAAGAAAAATTGTTTGATCACGTACTTGACGATTTAGTCACTTTTCTGAATGGCATTCAGCTGCCAATTCACAGAAATCTTTTCACTGCAAAAGAAGTCTTTAAACTTTTCTCGTACGTAGTAAGCCAAACGTGTTCCTTTTCTTCCTGTTGTTAGCTCTCTTATAGGTATCAAATTTTCTGTAGGTAGAGGAAGTTTATCTTCGTCTTGGATGGAGCAACGAATTTTTGCCACTCTAAATAAATTGTGGAAAACATCCGCAGCTAGAATCAGGTTGTCAACAGTTTCAGGAGTGATAGCAATTTGTGTAAAAAATACTGTAAAGTACTGGGATAGGATCCCAAATACATTTTCACTGTACCGCCATGCTCGACAATGTCTGTAGATGAATACAAACCATACACCTTAACCTAAAAATTACATATTTTTCAGAGGCAAGTTCCAAGCTATAAACAGAACTAAGTTTTGCTATGAGTGTAGGCCTATGTGCGTTTAAACACTTTTTCTAATGGAATTGAGCTGCCAATCCACTGAACAATTTTCATTGCAAAAGAAGTCTTTAAACTTGTCTCTTACACTATAAGCTAACTGAGTTGCTTTCCTGCCAGTTGTAGCAACATCATAATTCTGACACTCGCAACTATATCTGAGGTCTAGTTGCTTTCACAGAGCAAGAAATAGATTCGCGCCGTCAAATACGAGCTTTTTACAAACCAGTATCGCGTTGAATCACGGCGTGATGTAAGTAACGCCGGCTTCACCGACTTGCCGCTCTTGAACATCACGGCATAGTTATCACGGCGTGGTTATCGCAGCGTTGTCTTACAAACCGAGGCTTTACTGATGGCAATTAACTTTCGATGTATACCTGTCCCCGAATTGGAGGTGTAACATAGTTGCACCCATTATTAGAGGTTTAGTGTACAGTATCCTCAGACTAGAAATGTGCCTGGCTTAATGGATGCGTCATCCCTTCTATTTCTCCCCGAACCTGCCTTGGCGGTACAACCGATTCCACGAAAACTAGGTTCACAAATTACATTCAACAACTAAATAATGTATATTTATAATATTAATATATATACCTGGTTTCCGTCTTGCAACTTATTTTGTGTAGTGTAATACTACGCGCGTTTCAGGAACACGTTCCCATCTTCAGGTTTTATAAAATTTTTACTCACATGTGAGCACGTCATAATTCAACACAAACACACACATACACACAAACCAAACACGAATTATTCCACATATAATTAAAAACAAAGTTTAAAAAATTTAAAAACAGTTGGCTTTAGGCCATGTTGACGTTGTACCGGTCACTGGTCGACTGAGCGATTACATCCGTTATCTCCATCGTCAATACTATTTATAGGCCTACAGGTAGAAATTGCGGTGTTATACAGGCTATTCGATTTAAAATATAATTGTTCTTTGAGGATTTAGTTACTCTGGTGCAAATTAGCTCGGTAAATTTCAAATTCTTCCAATGCATTCATTAGGCAACCTTTTTTACATAAATGTAAATTTTATAAAACCTGAAGATGGGAACGTGTTCTTGAAGCGCGGGTAGTATTACACTACACAAAATAAGTTGCAAGACCGAAACAAGGTATATATATATATATATATATATATATATATTAATATTATAAATATACATTATTTAGTTGTTAAACTGTTGCAACTGGAGACATAAAAATGAATTACATTCAACTAAGAAAGTTACAACTCCGTAACGGACTGCATCTCTTTTTCTTATAGTTTTACCTATTCCTCTCAGACACACTCCAAGATTGAGGCTACTGTACCTTGTTGTCCCAAATTAACCCTCTATCTGTCTGGTAACTTTAGCAGAGCCGGGCTGCTCTTACATACTCTGCTGGTGGGATAGGCCCCTCACTTTCGGTTACTTTTGCGGTTCCCGGGCGATGGTTTCTTTCCTTATGGTATGTTTTCTTCTACTCTCTAATGAAATTCTGGACGTTGTCAGGATGGTTGTGGTTTAGAAGGTTGGTGGCGAAACGTTTGTTTTACTTCTAGTGTTTATTTATGCAATGCACTCAATCCTTTGCTGGCGAACTCGCAACTAAAACTACCAAAGGTAAAGGCAGCAAATGCACATAACAGTCTATTAGTAACCTTGGTCTGGAGTAGACTCCAGACAACACTATGTGGACTGGCTTGCTTTTACCTTCATGTACTTAGTTGTAAGTTCAGGCCAGCAGATGAATTGATTTTTTTTCTTAAATAAACACTCGAAGTGAAACAACTGTTTCGTCATCTTATTGAAGAACCTATTTCCACAACCATTCTGATAATGTCTGGTGCTTAACTGGAGTGGAACGACACATCCTTACGACAAGCCATCACCCGGGAGCTGCAGGTGAAACCGAGAGCGAGGGGTCCACCACATTGGTAAGCTAGAGCAGCAGCTGTCATCTTCTTAAAGTTTTGTTTTGTACATCAAAAATGATATTTAATAGGTCAAATCATACATCAGCTTACTCGTGACATTCTAACAAATGATTTGGTGTATAGATCATTACTCTATGACTTATCAAAATCATGCAAAAAATATACGAAGTTTTGAATCTATTACATAGCATCGTAGTTGATTCTAACTGGTTTAATTAAATAAATAAAAGGACTATCGGGTAAATATTGTAACGTACCATTACACGTAAAAAAAAAGAAGCTATTTAGATCCGAGTTCCATGGCCCAAAAACGCACAGTGAGTTTCGCCCAAATTGATCTATGTATCTCTTTTAGGCCTACGTAAATTATTAGCTAAGCACCAGTAAACGTAAAAATCCCGTTTTCCGCCATAACTCCCGAACGCACATAGAGACTTAGATTTTGAGATGCATTTAACATCTATGAGTACAATTCACATTATTGCATACTATTTTGATATACCGTATATTTAAAGGTTAAACCAGCTTATACAGTAAATTAAAACACCGAAGATCTTGTCAAAGCGTTAAGCTTTTGATCCATATCAGTTGTTTGATTTATAACGGTTGCATATCACGTCCGTCCGCAAAACCACTAATTTTGTCAATAGTTTTAAAATTTTTAATTAGGAACCCTAAATATTTCTAGGATAAAAAAAGTAACCTAGATGGTCTCTGAAAAGTCCTACACATGCGAATGAAAGTTTTGTCAAAATTGGTTCAGCCATTCCGGAGATTAGCCAGGACTAACATCAGTCGGACAATAAATTTAAAAATGTATCTTTAGGTTTTGGTAAAGTGTAAATAAACATATACGCTTGAAAAAAAAGTATTTATTTCGAAATTACAGACAGTCACTTCAATTTTATTTATATGTATAGATAATTATTGTGAATTGGTGAATTGTAGGAATTTTTTTTCTCTTTATTATTATAAGTTTACAAAAACTAATTTTGGAAAAAAGTTTTCAAAGATATTTTGTCTACACTTGTTGTTCGCTGTACTTTTATACAGGGTGTCCCCGAACTCTCTGGACCCCTTTTGTGGATATGTTCCTGGGATCCAGACAAACATTTTTCACAATATAAACCTGGTTCTATGATGCTTATTTTTACGTCTGTCTGTCTGTAAGCGTTTTTTACAAAACACTTAATATTTTTGGAAGTAAGAAAGATATTGAGATCAAACTTTGTACACCTATTTGGTGCGTAACCTTTTATCACTGTACGAAAAATTATAACATTATTTTAAACATTTACAAAATGGCGGCCGTTTATAATTTTTAATGTCAAATATCTCAAAAACCGCTAACTTTACAAAAAAAATACAACAGACAAAAAAGTTTACTTTTTTAATGACAAATACAGTGGTTTTTTTATTTTGTCTGTAGCTCAAAGTATAACGGAGATATTGACCAAAAAAAAGGGAAAATGTATTTCTTGGTAGTTGTCAACAATACCCAGAATTACTCTAGAAACAAAATATTTTAGTGTGATTATGAGCTAAAATAATAAGTTATTTGCATAATGTTCCGAGCACTTTCTGAGCTGATTCCACTAGCAAAAAATTAAAAAAAAATTATTTTGTTTCTAGGGTAATTCTGGGTATTGTTGACAACTACCAAGAAATACATTTTTCCTTTTTTTTTTTGTCAATATCTCTGTTATCCTTTGAGCTACAGATAAAATAAATAAACCACTGTATTTGTCATTAAAAAAGTAAACTTTTTTGTATCTTGTAATTCTTTTGTAAAGTTAGCGGTTTTTGAGATATTTGACATTAAAAATTATGAACGGCCGCCATTTTGAAAATATTTAAAATAATTTTCTAATTTTTTGTACAGTTATAAAAGGTTACGCAACAAATAGGTATACTAAGTTTGATCTCAATATCACTGCTACGCAAATTTCGTATTTCCTATGCTACACCCGATTCCACGTTCACCGTGCAGTACAAAGCGCCCATAAGCCATCCTTACGACAGTCTCAGCGATAATAGCCAACTAAAAAACATCAACTCCCATGCTACGCTCGGTAAGTTGACGCAACCCGCATGACAATAAACGTGATGTTCCCTGTAATGGTAGTAGCATGTCTATTCTCCCGTAAGACCTGTACTGCACGGTGAATGTGGAATCGAGTCTAGGAGCTGAACTTTTATTTTTTATATTTATAGCCTAAATGAGTAGAAATTACTTTATTTTTTAACATTTCTACGTAATAATCACCCATAGCACATAGGCCCAAAATTGGTGTGAGAAGCACGCAATATTCTGTGTATTTAAAATACTCCCAACACGGGGGTTTCCATGCAATGCACTATGCGTCGGCCGCTTCTCATAGTGTTCAGTGTCAACCTCACGTGTGTGTTTTTAATTAGTAGCGGTTCGCTCAAGTGCCAGCATTCGCGCCGGAGATGTACTCTATCTCGAGTAATAACACTGTGGTTTTCCTTCCAGCACAATCGTTCCCCACGCCGATGGAAGAGCCAAAGAAAGTCCTCAGGGCAGACTATTTAGGTTCGTTGCAAGTCGGTAGAGCTTCGGGTATGGACGTCCTAAACGATGCTATCGACCAGATGGTATCGACAGTTCCGGTCGACCAATGGAGGCATGTCAACGTAGCAGTGGCACCTTCAATGATCACAATAGTACAAGCAGATGTAAGTCTTTTATTTTTATGTAATGTGTTTGGAAGTTGTTTTTAAAAGTGTGTATCGTTGCAAACGATAAGAAAGAAAGTGATTAGCAACTATTTTTAGTTTGTTTAGATTTTGGGAAATATATTTAAGTTTATAAATTCCTGTACTCATATTTGTAAAAGTTAGTTCATAATTGATGCTAAGTTTTAAAAAATCTCCATTACAGGCTTTGCCGCCTACATGGCAGTTTGCATGTGTGTTTTTTCTGTAATTTTCTATTTTGTTTTCAACTATTATTGGTACCTGCAGCTATGCTCCCAGATATAAGAAAATGAATGAAAGAAATATCAGGTAAATATTGAGAGATCACTGGCCCAAAATCTTACAGTCAGTTTCGTCCAAATCATTGTTTCACATTTAGCTATATGACAGTAAGTGAAAAAAAACATGATTTCTCCCAGTTTGAGAATTTGGTTTCTCCCAAATTTTATATCAATGAGTGCATCTTACATAAAATACTTTCTGTGATCAATATTTTACACCTTAGTTGCAAATAATCAAAATGAAGATGTTTTTTCTCTCCTATATATTATAAATTAAGAGAACTACCTGACCCGTGCGAAGCATTCGCATTCTAACTTACTTAAATCCCACGTAATTAAAGTACACTATACTATACGATACTAAATATACAATTAATTAAAAATAGCAATATAGTGGAGTAACGGCAGCTGTCCAGTTGGGTATTGCTATCATCAGTGTTGCCAACGCCAGGAAAATATCCCTACAACTTACTTGATCTTCATCACTGTTACTTTCGGATTAATTTTTTTCGTATAGTTGTATTTTGTATATTTTTCCTGTGTAGCGGTTAAGGAAAGCTTTAAAATGATGCCTCATTCATGCAATTTGATGATGTATTAAGGAAGTTATGGCGTTCCGACAAAAAAATGGCCTTGAGAAATAATATATGTGATATGTGCCAAGTTATATGTCTCTAGTTTCATAGCTTGTTTCTGGTTTCTAGAACGTTCTGGAATACTCTAGAACATTCTGTCATATTCTAGAACATTCTGGAATATTCTATAATGTTCTGTCATATGCTAGAACATTCTGAAATACTGTAGTACATTAAATGATATTCTATAACATTCTGTAATAATCTAGAACGTTTTGGAATATTCTAGAATGTTCTAGAATACTCTGGAACATTATGTGTTATTCTAGAACATTCTGGAATATTCTAGAACGTTCAGGAATATTCTAGAACATTCAGGAATATTCTAGAATGTTTTTGAATATCTTAGAACGTTCTGGTTTATTCTAGAATAGCAAGTCTCAGCTTCTTCACCGACTTCCCGTAAGAAATCCATTGATGCAATGCTCTTTTTTGAACCCAACTCCTGTAGTTCCAAACTGAAAGCATCTTCATTGATGGAGGGTTACCATACCATATAATCTCGGTAGGGTTGGGTTGCAGAGTTATAGTGACAGCGATGGTCAAACCACCATCAATGATGCCTTTCATTTGTTATAATGATTAATTTGTTTGAGAAATTTTTATTTTTGTAAACATTTATTTTCATAAATTAACAATGACGTTATTTTTGCTTGCATAGGTTAGTGGGGCTCTAAACAACTTTTTATTGACTTATTATTTTAATTGTTCAAATTAAGCTTTAGTTTTATTCAAGTACAATTTTAGATTTGGGAAAATACAAATTTCTTAATGCATAAATGAAGTGTGTATGAGTTTAGAAATGTATAGTAAGTATCCTTTAGAGAAACAAAACTTTAATAATAGTGTTCATTCGTTGTTAATCCAAGTTCTACTTTTATTTATTTTTAGCATAAAACGTTCGACTTAATGTACCACGTAGCCTTAACGTTCAATATAAACTCTGAAATTCATATAAATTTGTAATTATAATTTTTTTATTAACCAGTTATGGAATAAAAATAATAGTAAGAAGTGCTTGTGCAGTTATTTTTGAATTTTCACTAAGTTTAACTGTGGATTTTAATAATATTGTTTGTAATTATGTTTCAGGAGGAAAGCAAGTCTCTAGCGGAATGTCGAGTTCGCTACTTGTCCTTCCTTGGAATAGGTCGCAACGTGAAACAATGTGCTTTCATAATGCACACAGCACAAGATCTGTTTATAGCACATGTTTTCCATTGTGAACCCAGTTCAGGAGCTCTTTGTAAAACAGTCGAAGCTGCTTGCAAGGTATTCTTGAGTTTGTTTTAATTGAGCTAGTTTATCAGAGCCTACACTCAAAAAAAATTCTTATTTTTCATATTATAATTTCTCTTTATATAGTTCAACATTGTAAAATAAAATATAAAAACATATGTGTGTTAGCAAATATTAAGAATATCTATGCGTTGGCCAATCTCACTAATATGCTAAAGTTGTGTCCTACACTGGGTTATTAGCGAAGTTCCATAGGAAAAATGAGCTATTGCAGTGGCCCTTATGGTAAGACCCAAGGTCGGGAGTAGCAAATTAGCACCGATCATGGTCTCCAGAACACATTTTGCTTTATCATTAAAAATCATATATATATAAATGTAGGATGTTATTCTGCACATTCTATTTTTTTACTCGACCTTATAGCTCGCTTGGTTTCCCCAAAATCGATCAAAACGTAAAATTCCAAAGAAGTACCTGGTTCAATGCCGGTGGTGGATTCTACTGTGGGAATGCGTTGTGTATTGAAGATACTCCCAATATTCGGAATGCCGTGTGAAGCACGCAATGCATTGTGTATTGAAGATACTCCCAATACGGGGGTTGGCGTGCAAAGCACACGATGCATTGTGTATTGAAGACACTCCCAATATGCAGAATGGCGTGCAAACCATTTTGCAGCTATTCAGCACCGTCGTTAATAGATCTACTTCCCAAATTGTTGGTTGAAACCCAAAAACATAGGCCTATAAACTTAATTTTGGAAATTTGTTCAGCTCATTTCAGTGGTTCAGCTGCGTGGTTGAATTATTTAAATATCCAATTAATATACCTTAAATGTACACTTTTAATTCATTATTTCTAAGTACAATAAAAGGACATCAAAATATGTTTATTGGTCAAATGAGATTGACTGACAAATATGTCATCCTTTTCTTTTTTTCCTAAGTTTTACCAAGAATATTAACTTTGTTTTTGATTCGCATTAGAATATAAAATATAACCCTCACCTATCAAAAAATCTGTATTAATAACGTACTAAAATACATATTGTCGGGCACTATTTATAAAAATATTTTGAAAAAGGTTATTGTTTTAACTTTTACAGTTAAGTTTTAAATATGTAAGTGCTGGACATGACCTACAACCGTTTACCTAATATATTAACAAAAGATATTTTGAAAAAAAACTATCTTTGTTTCAAAAATGGCAGTATTTGGCTGAAAGGCGTCTTGTGCCGTTATCAGCTGTTTCGGGACTATGGTGAGGGGCAACTGAGATGTGGCAGGCGATAAGGGATGATGCCGGTTACTAGGGCAAGTCATTACTCATGTCTTTTACGGAGAGATAGACTTTGTAAATCACTCCCAAAACAAAATTAAAGCTTTGTGGAAAATTGTTAATAATGGGAAATTTCATTCAAAGGAATCAACAAATGATAAGTTTACGCCTGATGAGTTTAATGATTTTTTTGTGAACATTGCAAAGGATAATAGGGTAATTAGCTCTAATAGTTTTTATGTATATTTGGAGAAATACCCTGTATCTGATAGTATAGCAAATTTTAATTTTAATTTTGTAAAAGAGAATGATGTTCTTAAAGTTGTAAATGAACTAGCATCTAAAAAAAGTAAGGATCATTTTGGTATGTCAAATGGTTTGGTTAAGGATACCATAAACTGCTTTGTTTCCCCATTCACAATTTTAATTAACAACAGTTTCAGACAAGGTATATTTCCCAATGTTTTGAAAATTGCTCGAGTGCATCCTATTTTTAAAAAAGGTAGCAGGGATGAAATTGGTAACTTTAGGCCAATAGCAATTATACCAGTTCTGTCAAAAGTAATAGAAGTTTTAATTGCAAAACAGTTGATTAATTTTTTGGAAAGCAATAAACTGCTATGTAATGAACAATTTGGCTTTCGTAAGGGACTTTCCACAGTGCATGCAATAATTTCTTTGGTGGACAAGATTCTCGAATGCTGTGAGAGCAAGGACTTTGCTGCAGTCACTTTCTGTGACCTCAGCAAAGCATTCGATCGTGTGTCTCATGAAATTCTTTTAAAAAAATTAGAGCACTATAAAATCAGAGGAAAAGCTTTGAACCTATTTGAATCTTATCTCAAAAACCGAAACCAATATGTTTGTACAGAGAAGGGTAAATCTAGCTGTAAAACTTTAACAGCCGGAGTTCCACAGGGTTCCGTTCTGGGGCCTCTGTTGTTTTTGGTGGTTGTAAACGACCTGCATGTTAACATTCCTGCTCAGCTAGTACTTTATGCAGATGATACTACGGTCTTTACATCAGGTTCTAATTATACACAATTAATTGAGGATTCTAATTTTTTTCTAAATTTTAGCTTAAGATTAAAAAACTTTCTGTGTAAACAGTAATTTTACACTATGGATGAATTTCAAGGAAAATCATGGACTTTGAATGATTTTTAAAATGTATGTATTATATTATTTGTTTTAAATGTGACGTGTCAATGTATTTTATGAAATATTTACTGACAAATAAAATACTCTATTCTATTCTATTCTATTCTATTCTATTTGGCCTCGGAGATAAAACTTATTTTAGCAAGGAATTTAATTAAAAGTTAACAGGGTGGGTTTTTATTTTCCACTTAAATTATAAACCTTGGGTAATTGAACAAAATTATAATTGCTGTCTTTGTAACTTAAATAGGTTCGAGCATGCGTATCATTTCATTGGAAATGTCCAGTTTTGAAGGATTTTAGATGTAGTAGTTTAAAACTTTGAACTAACTGGGGAAGAGGTTTTATTAAGTGGGCACGATTGAGTGCGGCTTGCAAAATCTGCTCAACAAGCAAGGCAGTATAGGTGGTCTTTAGTTCAAGCTATAAAAATGTTAAACTTTGTCTGTATTTTTTCCAGAGATTTTCCAAATTTTAAGGTTTTTGCGTTTTGTAAATATAAATACAGAATTTCTTACAATTAAATTTTGACGTAAATATTGGCAGACCAAATTTGTTTTTAAATAATTTTTTTATAAGTTATTTGTTTCTTATAGAGTTTAGTTTTAAGGTCAACTAATGTGTGTAATGCTGTAAAGGTTTTTTGCGTTATTGGGTTTCAACCAATATACACAACCAAGCAGACGGCCTGATCAGCAATGCTTTGGAAATGTAAAAATAGTATAATATGTTAACCCTCCCAGTGGCAGACTGCCCAAAGTGAAGTTCTCTAGCTGTAGGCGCAAGATACAGCTATTTCGACAATTAGCGAGAATTTGCATAAGCGATAATTTAACCCACTTAGAATCATCCAATCGCAATAAAACTGGCACCATTGGAAAGAAAATGAATCAAACTTTAATTTTTGTATTTACAACTTTTTCGTAAAACGTATATTTACATACGTAATCATCGTTTTAAAATATGCAAATCGGTCTACAGCTCTTTCCGTGCGCGAATTGCATACAATTGTACTGTTATTTCCCACTTCTTCAACGTTTAAGACCATCTACAATAATGTTTCTTTGGCAATTATAACGATACCATTGGATTCGTCAAGATTTTATCTTTCTGTTGGTGTCTTCCAATCATATGTCACTAACAAACTAGTATTTATTTCAAGAATTACTGTAAACCCTTGTGATTGGACAGTCTCTCAACCAATAAACAGGCCATTTGTCAATCAATATTGGGAAGGCAGTGCCTTATGTTTTGACATATTTCTTTACACGATTTTGTAGAGCAAAGTCTGAAGTTTGAAACGGTGGTAAGTAATCCAGAAATAACCGGTTTTTTGTCTGTCTAGTCGACAGTTGAAATGTCAGTTCTAGTGAGAAAGTCAAGCGCGTGGGTTCTCACGTTATACAAATGGGGACCTATATGCATCGTGTAGGGTAGCGGCTTTTCATTAGATTGATATCATTTTGTTATTCAAATAAATATAACTCAAACACTTTTGTGAACTAAGGAAAGACGAGTATACCGTTATTTTCTTTGATTTATCCTCTACACTTTGTTATAATAATATTTCATTTTTGGGGAAAGCTTATATTAGTAAATGACGTTACAATCTAGGCCTAGGTTTGTTACCAGTCGTGTACTTGGAACATAAAAACTGTTTTTTTCAAAATAAAAAATTTGAAATTGATAAATGTTTTTATACAGTTCTATTTAGAACTAAATTACGAAACTTTTTTACGCTTACGAAAAAAATACAAAAAATGTTTACTACTTGTTATGTAGGCCTAAAGTTGAACTTTTTCCTTTCGTTACTGAACATTTTTTGTTTCTTGAGCTAATAACTTTTACAATTTCTAAATAAACTAATTTTAGTGGCATATTTGAATTCTTTGAAGTTTCTTCTACAAAAAAGCTATTGAACACTTTTGGATTGGGGTTCATTTACTATTTTTGGCGAATTTTTAAAAATATGCTTGCAAAACGCTAAAAACAGTCTTTTCAATTTTAGCTTTAACCATGCCACTTGGAGGGTTAAGAATGTAGTTTATTTGTGAAGAACTATTTTATTGTATTTCAGGAAATATTTTGGTAGCCTGTTTTTGTTTCATGGATTCATTACCATGTTGTTCTCATGATGGCAGTGGCGACTGGTGAATTTGAACCTTGGGGGTTCAAATCTACGGGGGGGTGTCCTGCAAATTTGTTTAGTACTAAACATAAGAATTTCTACTTTTAGGCCTGTTTTTACTAAAATTTTGTTGTTTTAAGACATCTCTGAAAAGAAATAATGAAGTTACACAAATACCTGTACACTTTATTAGCACACTTTTCTTCAAGAGGTAAAGAAGAAAAGTTACCCTTAGCAAAGAAGTGACGCTGTTCATTCTAAAAACTTTACCTTAACACAACACTAATAACACTGAACTGCAATAATATTATTTATTAGTATGTCCACACTAACACAAACTTAATCCATGAACTTCATAGAATGCACAACTGACAGAACCTATAAATCAAAGACGTAAACAAACACCAACTACGCAAAGGAAAAAGTAGGCCTAAGCTTTTTTACATAACACAGTTGTGAACTGGAGCTTCGGCTATCTTCGGAAGGAGTCGCTGCATTTAGATTGCAGCGAAAAACAATGTTATGAAGGCTATTCTCCCACTGTTCCCCTGTACCCCCTCGCCTAGGCCAGCAGGCTCATTCTTTGAGTTGAACCAGGCAGTTGAAAACGACATAGTAGAACTGCGCGTTGTAACTCTCTGTCGTATTTTAACAACTTTTCACTCTATATTGTTAGATTTATGAAACCAAGTACTAAATATTTATAGTTGTTAAAATATTATGTTATTAACGCAATTGGCTTGGGGGTTCATTGAACCAGTGAACCTATAGCACGAGCCGCCACTGCATAGTGGATATTCTGCATTTAGGACTGTCTCTCGAATCTCATTGGTTATTCTACTTAGCGCACTTGCTATTACAAACACTGGTCATACATTTTGTAGTGTATTAACTGTTTCTTATCACTTTTAGAATTACCACTTTTTATACATCCTAAATCTAATTTACAAAATTGTCCACTCTTATTTCAAATGATATTTTGGGCTGTTAGGTTCTTTCTGTATCTACAGTGTTAAATTTGAACGTAACAGCTGTTATCCCGGGATGTTATTACTTATGCACTTTTATTGTTCAATTCTAATTGAGTGCCTGCTTTCATGTATGTAGGTACAAAGTTATGTTTCAACAATATTTTTATATTTGTTTGCAGTTAAGGTATCAGAAATGTTTAGACGCCCACCCTGGGCGCACAGCTATGAGCATAAACACTCCTGGCAAAGGTCTCGGTGCAACACTTAAGTCTCTCGTTGGTACGCTTACAGGACGCAAAGCTAAAGGATCAGAATCCTGAGAAGAAGCGCTGTCTCTGCAGGTACTTTTTTTTAATTAATGATTTTTTAACTTCCCGCTAAAAGAAAATTGAAAATTTTCTAAAATCGGGAAGTTATTGGTTTCACCCCGTTTTTCGAAAATCGAGTATTCATCAGATCTCGACGTTTTGAGGTCCTAGGAATCTTCACTGACCACTCCCGAGAGGGTGTCACCCTGTCTGTATGTATGTGTGTGTGTATGTAAGTATGTGACCCGCTTATAACTTTTGAACGGCTTAACCGATTGGATCCTACCAAACGGCGTTCTAAAGAGTTCCATCAAACTTAGATTTCCTGAAAATTTCAACTAATTCAGACCGGTAGGTTCTGATTAATTTCGAAAAAACTAAGAAATAAAATTTTTTCAAATCAGGTTTTTTTGGAATAACTTTTAAACGTCTTTACCGATCAATTCCAAAATCTAATCAGCTTTTAACCTTGAAAAGCGACGTCGATCGCTACCAGTCCGGTCAAAATCGGTTAATTCGTTCGTGAGATATCGTGAACAAAAGAAAATAAAAAAAGTGTTTTTTCTCAATTTCTCCGAAATTTTTCATCAGAAAAATTTTTGTTGTCGATTTTTTCAATGGACTCGAAAAACTGCATCAATTGCCACAAATCGCATCAAAATCGGTTGATTCATTCGCAAGATATCGTGAACGAAAGAAAATAAAAAAAAGTGTTTTTCCAAAACTTCTCCGAAACTTTTCATCTGAAAAATGTTTGATGTTGATTTTTTCAACGGACTTAAAAAACTGCATCGATTGCCGCAAATCGCATAAAAATCGGTTGATTCATTCAAAAGTTATGGCAGTTCAAAATTTTCAAAAATAGTGTTTGTTGTAATTAAACTTAGCGGGAAATTACATGGATGGCCTTTAGGGTCAACCGTTTTCCAAATTTTTTTTTAACATTTTACTTTTTACTTAAGATGCAGAAAAATAACAATATGCTTTAGGTTAGTATACTGTATTTATTTTAAAAAGTGTCCTGTCAATTAATTCATTTCATGGCTGAGGTGCTTGCAGTGAGGGACAGTTACGTATATAGTCTTACAAAATCAATGTGACGACCACCCATTTTGTCAAGAATTGATATAGATGTTCTAACCTGTATCATGACTTGGGAACAAATTCTGAAGATTTTCAAAATTTATATTTACATCGACAAAGTTTTAACCCTCACAGTGCCAGACTGCCCAAAGTGACGTTCTCTCAGAGGCAAGATGCAACCAATTCGAACCTGTGCGATAATTTGCATAAATTTGCATATTCGGTTATTAATACACTTAAAATCATCCAATTGTAATAAAACCAGCACCATTGGAAAGAAAATCAATTAAACTTTAATTTTTGCACTTAAAACTTTTTTGTAAAACATATATTTACATACGTAATCCTCGTTTTAAAATATGCAGATCGGGTTACAGTTGTTTCCGTGCGCGAATTTGCATACAATTGTACTGTTATTTCCCACTTCTTACATGTCCAAGACCATCTACAGAAGTATTTCTATTGAGATTATAAACATACCATTGGATTCGTCAAGATTTTATCTTTCTAATAGTGCCTGCCAATCAGATGTCATTATTTTACACGATTTATGACGAAGATTTCTCTAAACCCTTGCGATTGGACAGTTTTCAACCAATGAAAGAGCAAATTTGTCAACCGAGATTACGCCTACAATATCATATGTTTTAACAGATTTCTTTTCACCATTTTGTAGAGAATACTTTGATCTTTCTAATGGTGGGAAGTAAACTAGAAATAACCAGTTTTTTGTTTGTCTAGACAGCAGTGAAAAGTACATAATTAGAGCAGTCTGGTATGACCGTCTGCTCCGTCTCGTTCCCACGTAATTCAACGCACCCTTCTTGTCCGACCTTTATCGACGGCAAAATGTCATTAGATTCATGTCATTTTGTTATTCAAATAAAGATAACTCAAACACTTTTGTGGATACCGTTCTTTTCTTTGATTTATCCTCTACACTTTGTTATAATAATATTTCATTTCTGGGCAAAGCATATATTCCTAAATTACGTTTCAAACTAGGTCTAGTTTTGTTAGCAGTCGTGTATTTGGATATAAAAACTGTTTTTTTTTTTTCAAAATAACAAATTTGAAATTGATAAATGTTTTTATACAGTTCTATTTAGAACTAAATTACGAAACTTTTTTATGCTTCCGAAAAAATTGCAAAAAATGTTTACTACTTGTTATTTAGGCCTAAAGTTGGACTTTTTCCTTTCGTTACTGAATATTTTTTGTTTCTTGAGCTAATAACTTTTACAATTTTACATCAATAAATTTTTTAATTACATATATGAATTCTTTGAACCTCTCTCTACAAAAAAGTTACAGAACACTTTTGGATTGGGATAAAATTACTACTTTTGGTGAATTTTTTAAAATATGCTTGCAAAACACTGAAACCCGCGTCGCCAATTTGAGCTATAACCAGGGCACTAGTAGGGTTAAGTAATGTTTAATGTATAATTGTGTCTTTGAGCAATGACAAAATTTAAACTTTTCCTTTAATTTCCAACAGGAATTGTGGCCCCAATCGCAGACTGCAGAGAGAGAAGTGATTCCTCATCGTCATCTTCAGTCGCCGATGACTTCTCGATACTTTAGCAGCAGCGCTGGTAATAGTCCTTCGATAAGCTTGCAGTCGTTACTCTCTCCTACTCTAGATACCCGCCGTCTCTACCAATGGGACTATTGAGTGATAGACTAAATTTATTTATTGTGTAATGAAAGAGTTTTTTATTTCAACGTTTGCGATACGTGTTGAGATCGGGGTTTGGTTTATAGAATAACTCGGTTTTCCTGTACTTTACATTCAACGTTACTGCTGTACTAAGAGATTGAGTGTAATTTAAGGGTGTGCAATACCAAAACAAAACAGTCCTCTTCGATATAACTTTTATTTCATTGATGTTTGAAGATAATCTTTTGTAATTCGTAAGTACATGAAATTTGTACTTACAGTATACCGTCTCGTGGTCTCACCTTGTAAAGGCTACAGCGGTTTCGAAAACACTATGTTTCCATCACCAGTACAAAAACAGTCAAATCGAGGTCGTCATACAAGTATAAAAACACAACACACAAAGGTTAATAACACATACATATTATTTTGGCCAAAATATCACGTGCGATGTAAATCTAGACTATTTTTTAGAGGTTTGGCAAAAACAGCTCTCTCTTAGGGACGTAAAAGGAGGGGTTTTGAACTTAGGTTAAAAGGGATTTATGAACTCCCCTGTACTACCGGCTAAAAACCTTCTTCTTTCCCAGTCGCTTTTTCCCTCTGGGACCGTTCTCGCATTACTTGAGAGTGTCATCTGCTTTTAGCCTTTCAATGGCTCTTTCTTTCCTACTGCTATTGATTTAACCAGCCCTCCTCATATTCGGACCACAGTACTGATTCGATGTAATTCGTCACCGCTTCCCAGCGATCTCTAGATTCCAGCATTTCTCTAACAATGGTCCCAGTGGTTAGCTCTCCTACATGACCCCAATGCTCCGTCGCTGTTCTGCGAAGGGTTCACATTCGAACATCGTGTGCTTTGCATCATCTCTAGCCCCTTTACATACACACTCGGCAATTCGTAGATGTCATCTTTCCCAATATCCATTGCCCTTCAAGAACTGTGTAGTAAAGAAATTCACCTCACCATGTCTTTATTTTATCTAGTCCTGTAGATTCCTTATAAGCGTTGCCTTCCATCGTCCTCTGGTTTGGCTGTTCCAGCGGTTCTGCCGTCTGATCGTGGTATCCTCCCTAGCCCTTCTACTAGCCTCTTGTCTACCCATCTCTACACCGAGGTAGTAAATTGTCTTCCGCTCCTGACTTGATCAGTTAAGACAGGAAAATAGAATGCTAAGAAAACCCAAAATTCAGGAACCAGTATCGGTTCGCACATAGGTAGAAGCCAGTTAACAAGTAGCGATTGCACTCTATAAAGTTCAGCCTCTTAAATTCCAATCGTAATTGACGTATGAAATAATAATAGAAATTTAATTTTAGAATGATACCTTTTTAAAACATCAAGAAAGAAACATTGTACGGTTCTCTTTCACGATGAATATTATATTTTTAACTATATAGATTGTACATTTATTAATATTACAGACAATGAAAATAAAGTTATTCTATAAATCTTTCTTCAGTCATCTCTACGAGAAATACCGATTGAATTTTATAAAATATAAACAAAAGAATTGTGTCAGTATACTTAAATTTTGTAGAATTTTATGCATATAGTAGTCTTAAGGAAATATACATAGACACGGATTTTCTGTGCAAGTAGGCTACGTACGTGTATCGCTTTAGTTTACATTTGCTGGAAATATTTTAGTCAACTGGTCAACATAATGATATTGTCATGCACATGTTTCTATTTGTGTGAATTGATTCTAGATTTGTATATAGTGTAAATGTACAGACCCTTTTTGTTTTGCACAAACTTTTAGTTCCCAACCGCGTGGGAAGTTTATTGTTTTGAAAAGATTTGACCAAGATTTGTCTATTTTATTCAGCATGACGGTTGAAAGCTGACGTATTATGTTGTAATTGTACCTACAAGTATTTTGTCAACCCGCCCTAATAACCCTTTCTATCCGTCAATAATTCCATGAGAAAACAAGAAGCTTCGGAAAATAACACTGAAAAAATGTCATTAACCCTTAACTAAATTTGGATACAAGAATAGTTTACAACCTGTCATATCCAACTCTCGATATCCGAATTCTCTGACCGACTAGCTATGCGAATGTTATAAAGAGGTAAAATTTGTTTGTTTGTATGCAGGAGGTAATCTCTGGAACTACTGAACTGATTGTAAAAATAGTTTTACTAATAAAAAGCTTCACTATCCCTGAGTAACATAAACTATAATTCATTTTGATAAAAACATTTTTTGTTTCAATATTTGTAAATTTAGTTGGAAAAATCTTTAGGTTAGGCCTAGACTGATGAACTACCATGGCAACCAATTGAATAAAATAACAGATAAAACAGCTGTTTGCTCTAATATTTAACACCTGATTCCACACTTTGTATTTCTATCTTTTAGGTTAGGTTTTAATTAAAGTGTATACCTGAGCCTTGCTGGTTCTTTTAACCTTTATTGGCTTATAATAACTGCTGTTATAAAATATACGAAATAATTTGATTTGAACATTTAACGCTATTTACCATCTTATCTTTGGGGCTATTATTAATCCTACACCTTTATCTTATCTTCTAAAGCGAGAGATAATTGTTTGTCTGCTAAATGGATCTGGAATCTCCGTCTAAGGATTTTTCATTTTTTGATTTTATATGGGGCTTTTGGCCACGAGAAATCGATTGGAAATAGTCACCAGTCTGGGAAAATTCATTTTCTACGTCTTTTTATTAAATTAAAAAGTGAAATTTGTCCATTTTAAACAATACAAAGCACAGCTGATGCAAATGTTTTCAATGCCATTACAATAATCATCTGCTTTCTTTTAAACTGTATATTTTATTAGAGGTAAGCCTAATGTTGTTAGTTACCATGGCAACGAATACTTCTGCTAAATAAACATACCCTTTATTTAGTTATTTAATGTTATAGGCCTAACCTAAACGATGTTCACGGAAATTTGCAATAGTAGTTATTGACGTGAGCGAACTAGGCCCTAGGCCTAAATCGATATTGAAATATTAAACTTTAATTTAGGCCTGACTTATTTCTGAGGCATAGCGTTGAGATTATGGTTAATCCTTTAAACTGTATTTTTATTACAGGTAAGCCTAATGTTGTATATACCCTTTATTTAGTTGTTTAATGTTATAGGCCTAACCTCAAAACTCAATAATCCAATATTTATTATTGAAATCATAGCCTTGCTTATAATCGAGCTTTAGCTCGGTCTCCTGGTACTTATAAAGAATACGTAACATGATTATGTATGTAGAAGGTTCCAACGGGGTTGGTGTGCGGAGCACGCAGGGGTTCCCCTAGTTATTTATAAAATTAAAAGATTGCTAAGAAATACTATTAAAAATTTGATCAATTGACCAACATTCATTAATTTTGTTAAATTAAGCATAGTTAGGCCCTACTGCTAAAACCAAGTTTCATTGGCATTTGTGTCAGTTCATTTTCAAAGCTCAGATGAAACAGTTGGACTTGTATGAGAAGAAATTGATTGAAAATACCTGTCTTTCTCAAAAGCTATTTTACTTGTGGGTTTTGGTTTCACAAAACATTCAAAGTAATCTAATATTCCAGATGTATTGCTTGTATAGCATAATGTGTCTTTAAAACCAGCACTTGTTTAAATTATTGGGCAAAGTTATTGACACACGTCAACTAGAGTCATAGGCGTAACCAGGGGGGGGTTTTGGGGGTTACAACCCCCCCCCATTGAAAAAATATTTCGGACTTTGTTTATATTAAAATACCTAACTTGTTTTCAACACCTATGCAAATGTTAAGCTAAAATAAATTATCAATATATTGCTGACATTATCTTTGATTGAATTGGGCACTGACACTTTATTTTATATAGATGCAGTGTAGTGTATCAAAGTATAGTGTTCTAAAGGCAGCACACGGCGTGTTCCGCCAAAGATTATTTGCCGTCGCTGTGATATTAACAGTGGTGCGAAGGAGAGTATTAGAGCATACACATTCGTCGGAAAAATAAACGATGTGTTTATTTGCCGCTGACGGTATCTGTGCAGCCGCTCGCTGCCGCTACAATCGATGGATTTTCCATCGTCTCCGCCGAAGCAGTGGCGAATGTGACCAAATGCACGCCAATTTTCCTTTATTTTAGTATTTTTTTCGTAGAATACTATACTTCAGCCGCGTGTGCAGTTAGTCAAATGACGAAACCGACTTTCTTAAATAATTGAAAAATGTTTCTTCTAGTTCCTCAAATCAAGAAACACAGTGTAGAATACTCCAAAATCTTTTCTTCTTGTATTTATTGATTGGATGAACCCAAATATGTATATTTTTTTCTTCCTTTTCAATCGCCACAGAATAACAATAAAGCGAGAGTTGTTCTCTCGCTTGGTATGAGTTGTTCATATTGATAAAACATTAAAAGAAATAATATATTACATAACACACTTCGTGATTGATGAACTAGACACTTCAGTTTAATGAATCCCAATGAGAATTGTAGACGGCGTGGCGTCGGAAATTTTACCGCTTGCGCACTTTAAATTTTATGACACTTTGCAGCCGACAAAAGAACGCCAAGTGTGTTCCGATCCTATGGGGTTAGAGGCAGCGCACGGAAATATTTGACATGGGATGAGTCAAGGTTGCTATTTTAAATTATTCTAAAATGGGCCTAAATCATAATTATTATTAGAAGTCGAAAAGTATACATATACCTATATAATTTTAGAGTACTTTTGGGAAGCCTAAAACGTGTTATTTTGCATCTTAATTTTAAAAAAAAAATTGTCCATGCACCCCCCCCGGTTGTTGTAACCCCCTCCATACGGTCGTCCTGGTTACGCCTATGACTAGAGTATGCCTATTATTAAGGTTTTCAAAATTTTTAAAACCCGGTTCATCACTACCACCAATGTCACTTATTAAATCACTAGCATCTTCACTTACAAAATACTCGCTAACATATTCATCCTCCAAAAACAATCAAAACTTAAAATACTATAAAAAGTGGAACGAAGCAGCCGGAGTTGAAGTCTGAGGTGCAAACAAATTATACCAATATATTTTGTCCACGCAGGCAGCTATTCAGTGCCTTCGTAAGTACACCAATTTCCCAAATAGTTCAAACCCTAAAACATATAAACTTAATTTTGAAAATTCGCTCAACTCACTTCAGCGGTGCGATCAAATTATTTGTTAATTAAACCAGCTGACACCATATTAGGTCGGACGTGACAGGTTGTACTGTGGTTACAAATACTAGTTAAAGTTTACAAATTTCATTCCCCCCTCTGTTTATAACTAAACCTTTTTTCAAACTGCCACTGTTTTCAGGTTGTACAAGAAAACGGCTGTTTTATAAGACCCTAAATCTGGGCCCAGTTTGTTCTATACTGTCAAGAAGCACTCGCAACTAATTTAAAATGAACAATATTTCACGCATTTTCTTGTATCCAATTTCCACCAATCCGGATTCCAATTCCTGTCCCGTCTAATCCAGAACGAAGAGGTTCTTTAACGACTCCAGCTTTAATTTGCCATAATCATAAGGTTAGTATTAGAAAGTTTATTTGTTTTTTATGTGTTAACATTGTATTATCGTCGAATGTTATAAAACATTTAACATAAAATCCATAAAATGTTGCGATTAGTACGTAAGTATATGTGTAGCACTATGTACAGGCAGTGTTACGAATTAAATAATATGGATTAAGCGGAAGAATGTATGGGTCTAGCGTGTTGCTGTTATGTAAAATTATTCATAAACGTTTATTATTATTATGTTTAAACTAAAAATGAGTCACAATACTAGAAATTGGGTTGTTTGTCATTATGTACAGTCAATGAAAACAACCCAATGCTAAATGTCTCTGAACGCTTCTGACTGTTATTTACTTTAAAAAACATCAATCGCATTGTACAAACCACTTTCTGTAGTTACAGTAATCCTTCACATTACGATTATTTCTCTTTATGATGAAGGTCTGATAACAGTCCCGTCAGTGGTGTATCCAGGATTTGTCTCTAGGGGGGGGGGGGGGGGGCTAACTAATAAAGGGCATCTGAAATTTTGAATTTTTAACGTGTAAAATCACATTTTAACAAATTTTTTTACGAACTAACCAATACTTTTACAAACATACAATTAGCCCTTTGGCTACTACGCTCGCAACATATTCGGGAGTGTCGCCAGTGCCACTTGGGGTATTCCCGACACGTGTGCGGGAAGCATCCTAACCGCTCTTAGTAACCCCGCATATATGTCGTGAGCCGCTTATAAGCGTATCTAGCATACACTGCAATCTAGTGGACGTTACTTGAAATGTTTGCAGTAGTTCAAAAGTCTTATCCCGGCAACCGAAAACAAACAGAAGCCCCGCCGAGCCTGCTATGTGTGCAGGTGGACTGCAGTCCAGCTCAGCGCCGCAAAGACACATTGTGATGTCCCTCTCTGTGTTCCAGAGTGCTTCCGCACTTATCACACGAAACATAAATTTCTAAATTACCATAAAACAATTTTTATTTTGTATTTATTGTATTCAGTACTGTGACAAGTTTTCTATTTTCTATCGACAAGTTGGATTATAAATGTATTCATATACACCAGGCCTATTTCGGATTTTTTATTTTCTGACATTTGTTGGTAAGGCCCTATACTGATGTGCGGGCTTATGATGGTTTCAATTTTTTTCCCCAAATATATATTCGAAATCGGCAAAAAATTTTCCTTCATTTGAGTATAAACATTGCTATGTTCCGTTGACTTTGATTTTAAAAAGTTTTTAACTAGTTTTGACCTGAACTCATTTGAGCTTAGGGCTTTCAAAGCTGCCTGGCTATCTGTATAAATGCAAATTTCTCTGTTCATACGACCGAGTCTAAGATTCTCTCTGGCACATTCCAGTAGAGCTGTAATTTCTGTTTGAAATACTGTTGGGTTTTCCCCCATCGGCAGCACACATTCCTGCCTTGGGTTTCCACCACAGATTCCCGCACCTGAACTACCCTTTGTTTTCGAGCCGACCGTGTACCACTCTAGCTCACACTCAGGGAGGGGTCTCCTTCCTTCAGACCATTCTTCGCGATCTGGTATCTAGCAAAATCCTTTCTTAGCATCTATCACTCCATAAGAATATACCTTTAAACTTTCGTATTTGTATCTTAAGTAGGTTTCGCTCCACGCTGATTCTGTGTCGGCCAGTCATTGAACAAAGGCACTTATATAAATTATATATACAGGGTGATTCAGTAAAGCGTAGCGGGCTATGCAGATTCAGATTTTACATGCAAAAATAAGTTGAAAATGTAGAATAAAATTTTTTCGATTCGGCTTAGTTTAGCCGTAATCCGCCATTTTGTTTTTTTTACAAAAACTCACTGTAACTCTGGAAATAGATAAGATAACGACTTCAAATTTGGAATAAGCATTTTATATGTTACGATTAACAAGTGTACCAAACACAAAGAATTAATTTTTATAATTTTCAAAATGGCGGCCAATACAAATTTTAAACGTGAAATATCTTGAAAACCGTTAACTTTACAAAAAATGTACAAGAAACAAAATATTTTCCTTTTTTAACGACAGACAAAATGCTTTTTTTGTAGTTTCAGTAGGTCAAAGGATAACCAAGTTATCGACAAAAAACATAATTTCTTGGTAATTGTCTACAAGCAAATTACGGCTAAACTAAGCCGATATCGAAAAAGTGTTATACTTTATTTTCGACTTATTTTTGCATGTAGAATCTTGATCTGCATAGCCCGCTACGCTTTACTGAATCACCCTGTATAATCATCGAGATCACTTTTAAAGGACATCAGATAAGTGAAAAGTTTTAGAGTCCTACTAATGTGAATTCACATATCTATATAATGTTGTCTCGCCAACTCGCATATGTAGATTTTGTAAAATAAAAATGGGTGTTGCAGTCAGCTACAGTACTCGGTGTCATTTACAGTTCACTCGTGCCAAAATTGCTCGTTGAAATACGGTTCCACAATACGTTATCTTCCAGTTACGATTGTTCACTTGGAAAGAATTTCGATCGTAGTGTGAGGGTAATCACTGTATTTAATTTCTTTGTTGTATTTAACATATCTTCTTCCATTCCTTCTATTTATATAAGTTATATTATGTGTTTTTGTTATTAAATAAGTATTTAGATGTTATCAGATTTTATTTGTAAATTTACTGTTGGATGCCATATTTTAAGTTATACTATGTACATAGGTAGTTCAGTTTTACCATGTAAGTGTACTAGATTTGATAAGTTACCACCAAAGCATTACGTTAGGATGTGTATCGTACTGTTACAAAGTTGATTAACCTGATGTCCGACGTCGAGTTTATTTTCTTTAAATTTGTACTTTCATCGATAATTTGAAGTAGTAATTAATGTCTAAGTAATTATAACTGCCTATTTTTCTGTTATCTTCAACTGTTACCACATTGGTCCTAAATTCGACTGCGAGTTAAAAATAGACACTATTTCTTTGGAACTTATTAAATTATGATTGGTACTTAATTTTTTATTAAATTTTCTTGTCCCATTTTCTGTTCGTATATATTTTTTCGACCCACTCTTGTAGGAATTATATTCGGTCGAATCAATGTCTATTCCAGAACAAAATAATTTAGGTTAGGATTTGTCCTAGTCAAAACTGGTTTAAACCGGTTACTTAAATCCGTAGTTAACAATTGGAACTGCAAACGATAATGGTACCGTAAATATTTTTATTTTACTAGTCTGAGTTGCAAATCAACATTTTCAACAAAATCCGTTAACCCTTTGTCTTGTAAAACCACTCAACCGGTAAGGTCGTATTTACTACTTGCCCATATCATCATTAATTTAAAACTCTAGAGAGTGTGTTCCATTCTAGTAAAGTATATATTATTGTTCAGAAAAGTACAGAGAACATTGCCATGTAGGAACAATATTTTTGAACATTTTTTTTACGCTTTTCTTATAAAAATCAACTCCCCCGCACATACATTTCCTAAATATAAAATGCACTGTGTGATCTATGTACCAGTAATGATTTAACTAAATGTTCCCATGTAATCAGTTTTTTTTTTTCCAATCTGTAATCTGTACTGTGCGTACCAAAGTATTTCAATAATTTTTCTTAAACGTTTCAAGACTGTAGATTAAGTGTAGAACTTTAATGTGTGATGCCAATGCATTGTTTATCCGTTTACCAATTTCAAATAAAAATTCCAGTAATGAGAAAAATACTCAGATTATTAACTATGGGAAGATGAATTTTCCTCAAAGATAAATTCAGACTAAAAAATAAAAGAGATTTCAGAATCAATGAATTGTAACAGTGTAAATATTAATGAATGTTATACGCAGAATTCTTTACCAGTCAGACTGAAAACTAGCAACGCTTTCCGATGGCGTAAATCGGTTTGAAGAAATTGTTTTTTATTTAATAAAAAACTAATGGAAAATCAGGGAAATTGTCTTTTGTAATTATCCTCAAGATGTTTATCACTAAGTATTTCTTTTGAACATGTGTTGGATTGTATTTTATATTGTTTAAAAATATTGCCCCACTTGCAGTCAGTTCATCTTTGGTCAACAACAAAACGCATTGAAAATTTTTTGCTTTATTTCATTTTAAATTATGCGTTCATTATACTACGTTAAAATAACCAGTGCATTTAATGAGTGAGTGAGATAGATTTATAACCTGTGGTCGAGAATGTAAAAGTTTTTCAACCAAAGTCTAGAGCTTCATTACTGACCAACTGGGGTTACTAGACTAAAATTGTA
>JAGFPH010002615.1:167771-187814 GCA_018207615.1 Philaenus spumarius | reverse complement strand
TTTATATTTATATTTATATTTATATTTATATTTATATTTATATTTATCTGAGTAAAAAAGAGAGCCCCAATATAGAGAATTGATACAATAAGATAAATAATAATTGAAACCTGTTATAAGTCAACTGACCCAATTTATGTTGTCTTAACATATTTGTCTATTGCAATGTCGGTCAATTCGACCATCATCGGGACATTAGAAGCATTAACACACATAACACAATACTAGCACAACATAAGTTTCACTCCGGTGGAGATTGTTAAAGGAATAATGTTGTTCATTAATATGTAGTTACGTTAAATGACGTGCACGTCTGACTATTCGGAATAGACAAATAAGGTAATACATCATAAAACATAAATAGGATCAGTTGACGTACAACAAGTTTTAATTATACAACTGATTCGTGAGCTGAAATGGATTCTAAGATAAATAGTTTTTTTTTCTATTTAGGTTAAACAGTTATAAAATAATTGAACTCACAAAACATATAATAATAAACAACTTAATTGTAGCATTGCTTTAGTTGCGTTGGTGGGTACATAGATCCACCAAATAAAACAACCATCAGTAACAACAGCAAACAGTTTTATGTAGTAGGCATAGATTATTGGTGAATTTAAATTTAAATAGTGAATATATAATCAAATAATAGAACAAATACGTTCAACAAACACTAGGAATTCAAATGCAAATAAAGCAATAACTGTCACCATTACTTGTCCACAAGAGTCCTTATTTAGTGTCCAAACCCATCTCGCTACGCATCTGTTTTACCAACAAATTTTAAACTCGAGGTTGGTCTTAAAAACGTTTAAAATTATGAAAATGTTTTCTACTGTTCATAAATGCATTAAAAACTATTACCTAAGTATTTCAGACTAAACAGCATTCTATTCTAATAATAAAGTATGTTTGAGTTTCTTTCTAAATATTAGCTGGTATTTTCAATACTGACATTAAAAGAAAGACTTTGAGCTATTCAATAGACTATATACAGAATATCCAGTTTCGACTGTTCGAAAATTTATCTGGTTATTTGTCAGCTAAAAACAAGCAAATAATACAATATAACATGTGTAACGTGTGTCCTATCTTCTTCTGTCCTCCTTTTAAAATTTTTTTTTATTTCGTGCAACATTCCGTTTCAAAATGGCAGCAGTTGAAAATTGTCAATATTTAATGTCTAGAACACTATAGATTTTACATAAATATGTAAAGAAAACACATTTTTATACTATTGTAAGACAAATCTAACGACATCAAAATTTTAATGTTGAATATATCTATAAAACTATAAATTTTACAAAAAATGTAAAGTTAAAAATTGTTTTTACTACTTCAAGACAAATTTAACGATATACCATTTTTAATAATTGAGTCATAAATAAAGAAAAAAACTCAAATTTAGTGGCCGAATGTAGGGCTATCCGGGTGCTGAATGTGGTCATATTAATAAAGTAGCAATGATGGTGATGTAAAACATGTAAAACTTTTGGGTTTGTACTTGGATAATAAGCTTACCTGGCAACCACATATAAATGCTTTATGTAAAAAACTTTCGAAGGTATTATTTTTAATGAGAAAACTTAAGTTGGTTGTCAGTTTTGATGTCCTGCTGATGACTTATTTTGGCTTGTTTCATTCACTACTGATATATGGTATTAGGCTGTGGGGTAATTCCAGTCTCACTTTCAAAGTTTTTCTATTACAAAAAAAAGCTGTAAGAATATTGGCAGGTTTATCGGACAGAGAGTCTTGTAGAGCTAGTTTCTCTAAATTACAGATTTTGACATTGCCCTCTTTATATATTTATTCAAATTTGATTTATGTTAATCAGAATATTTCACAGTTTGTTAAACACAGCTCAAGACATAGCTATAACACTAGAAATAAACAGGATTTGGTTACCCCTCTTAACAGGCTTGCGAGATCATATTATAAAAGCCACAGTTTTCAACAAATTAAGTTATATAATAAGCTGCCAGGTACTATACATAATCTTTGACTGAAAAGAATTTTTAAAAGTGTATATCTGACTTCCTGAAACAAAGCACCTACTATTCATTAGAGGAATATATGAATTCCGATTTAAATAAATACATGTTAAATTTTAAGAAATGATAAATTTTAAGAACTGTTAAATTTTAAGAAATATGTTAAATTTTAAGAAAGGTGAAATTTTAAGAATTTAAATTTAATGGACTATTGCTAATTACATTGTAAACAAATGTATAAAACTATCTATTCTATTCTATTCTAATAAAAAGCCCTACTTTCAACCAATAAATTTGAGTTTTATTTATGAATCAATTATTAAAAACGATTTATCGTTAGATTTGTCTTGAAATAGTAAAAACTAATTTTAACTTTTCATTTTTTGTAAAATTTATAGTTTTATTGATATATTCAACATTTAATTGTTTTTTATTGCCGCCATTTGGAAACGGATTGTTGCAAGAAAACAAATGTTTTACGTAAAATGCATCCCATTTAGATCAATATGCATACCCAGTTTCATGATTATACCTTAGACCCTTTCTGAGATATTAAGGTATTTGTAAAAATCACAAACAGAGACAGACAGAAAACCGATCGAGATAGGACTAGAGAGGACAGGGATAGGACACATGTTATGTTGTATTATTTGCTTGTTTTTAGCTAACAATAATATCCCCATAAAGTTTCGGATAATTGAAGCTGTACAAATTGTACATTGGCAATGCATTAACATATATTGAAGTTATGAACGCTTCATATAAAAGAAAAAGATAATTTTACTTGAAACCTTCCCAAGTACAGGATGAAGGCTGTATAGTAAGGTTGGAATTTCTAAGTTTTAGAAGAAAAAACATATTTCAAATGTGTTTACAGCTCTTTTTTAAACCTAATTGAGTAGAACTTGAAACAGTGATTGTACAAAAATAATAAAATTGTATTTATAATAATTTATCTTTAACAAATTTACAAGAAAAGCCAATTTGAATAAATATAACTTGAAACAAAATAATTAATTCTGTTCATATTGCATAAAATAAATGTTTAATATTTACCACGAAAAAGTTGTCTTATTTGAATATATATTAAATAATTTTGTATGAAACTTGCTCAGACTAAATGCGTAGAAAATTACTTTCTCGGGTCAGTGGTAAAAAATGGCCGGATTTAAGAATGAGCCGCTTGATATATAGCTGGACATGACTGTTAGCCAAAAGTAACTCCCTCATTTTTAAGGAAAAACACTTTCAGCTGGAAACATTCTTTATCCAAGTTTTTATTTCGAGCTAGAGAAGAAGTACAGCACTCAAATTTCCATAACTAAGAAATTAAGTATTAGAAAATTTAATAAAATTTACCTGTTACATTAAAAAATGCTCATTGAAATTAAAAATATTTTTTTGTAATATGGCTAACTAACAAAATGTATGTTAGTTTGTCGAAATTTAAATAACATTTGCACAATACATTCGCCAAATTGTATTAAAGCCTACATATGAATTATAATTTTCATATAACCAGAGCAATGCTAGGTAATTCTTTTAGTCTGAAATAAATACAATGGAAAAATCGAGTAAACGCGTAGTTTGTTTATTATTCTCATTTGATTAACTCTGCATCAAACCTAGCTTTACATGAAATATTATACCACTTTTAGCGAGCTGAGAGGGTGGAGTTTTGTTACGTTTTATGTTTTTGACATGTATTGTTTTTAATTTCCACTGTGACAAACAATGGTAAACATTTTATACATTTAATTTTGTCAGTGATGACGTCAGTTATAAATCCTACAAATAATTAATTTATTAAAATATTTTTCATCGTTCATTTCATAGCTTTCAATTGTAGGTTATGCACTAGCTCATTATTATGTTTTGTATTATAGTTTGGTATTAAGATAGTAGATTTGAAGTTTTTTTACTTTTAAAATTGTGCATATTGGAATATATTTGATTTTCTATATTAATCCAAAGTTATTAATAGAACACTTAAGAAAACATTTCATTAAGTGAGCTGTGTCAAAAAATCTTTTTATTAGTAAAAAATAGTTTTACTAATAAAAAGCTACACTATCCCTGAGTAAAGTAGGCTATAATTCATTTCGATAAAAACCTTTTTTATATCAATATTTGTAAATTTAGTCGGATAAAATTCTTAGGTTAGGCCTAGAATGATAAACTAACACATGTATTTACATTTATTGCCATAGCAACCAATTGAATAAAATAACAGATAATAGCAGTTTGCTATAATATTTCCATTAACAGCTGATTTCAAAATTTGAAGCGATTATTTTTGTATTTTTAGCTTTTAGGTTAGGGTTTTAAAGTGTAGACCTGAGCCTTGCTGGTTCTTATAACTGCTGTTATAAAATATAAGAAATAATTTAATTTGAACATTTAACATTATTTACCATCTTAGTTTTGAGGTTATTATTAATCCTACACCTTCATTATAAATAAAACATAACATATGTTTTTAGAAGATTACACTGGGGGTTGGCGTGCGGAGCAAGCAGGTGTATTCAATAAAATTACAAACAAACAGCAATATGAGGCACAAAGTCTACATTTCTGCAAGCACGACGATGTCTCAACTTGAAAAAAACACCATCAAAAGTAACAACTGTCTCAGCAATTTAATGTTAGCAGACTTTCCAAAATAGCATCTTACAAATGTCCAAAACCACGCATAGGAAAAACAGAAAATATTTTACGAACAAGCTTATTTGCAGAACGTCTAATCAACACCAACAATAACTATACAGATTAAAAATATAATTATAAAATAAGACAATAAAGTAAATAGAGGTTGCATAGTTATCGTCACAGGAGATATTGAATTATTAAAATAATCTAAAATATTTTTTTTAATAGACAAAAGTTTTAAATACAAATATTATTTGATATAATGCGGAAACTAAAACAGGGTACAATAGTTGCTAATATCTGTATCTGTCACGGTTACTTACTTGCCACAGTGCAAGTTCGAACGGAAAATACAACACTAACCACTAGATACTATTAATTTTAAGTTAATTTTTTATGTTTTAATGTACAATGATTTATTTTGTGCCTGGACATGTTATTATAATTTATGTCTAATTTATAATGAGCAAACTGAAACATAGTTGAATTTGAGATTAACTGAACAAGAAGTCAAAGTGTTCTTCGTACAATAATTTAAGTAAAACCCAAGATTGTTTCACAGTAAACTATAAAATAATAATGAGCAACGAATGATAGTTGACCGAGCGTAAGCGAGGTCTCCGTTTTAACTCGACTGTTCGGCATTTCGTCTGTGTGTCTGTATGTCTGTGTGTCTGTCTCATGATTACGGCCAAACGCCTTGACCGATTTTGATGATTTTTTGCATGAATGTTACTTATTCCTAGGCCGAGCCATGTATATATACGGTTTTTTTCCATTTTTCATTTTTAACCCCTTAAATAAAATAAAAATGGCGGCCGGACCGTTTCTCTCGGTGTAAGCTTTTTTCCAAAGCCAGTTTGTGGCTTAACCGTAAGTCGAATTTAAAAACTAATAACATTTTGCTAATAGGAAATTTGATTTCAAACAAAATTGTATTCTTGATTTTTTTCCGTATCTCTAACGGTAAGCTTACAAAATGTCCGTAAACTTATAATTTGTTAAAAATCGTCCAAGTTTTTGTATTTCAACCATGTTTTTATACGTTTATTCTAAACCAATTCAAAAGTGTTCCATAGCTTTTTTGTAGATAAAGGTTTAAAGAATTCATATATGCCAGTAAAAAAATTATTGAAATAAAATTAAGAAAGTTATTAGCTCAAGAAACGATCACGTTCAGTAACGAAAGGAAAATGTTTAACTTTGGGCCTACATAAAAAGTAGTAAAAATTATTGTATTTTTTTCATAAATGTAAAAAAGTTTCGTAATTTAGTTCTAAATAGAATTGTATAAAAATATTTATCAATTTCAAATTTCTTATTTTAAAAACACCAGTTTTTATGTTCCTACTACAAGACTGCTAACAAAACTAGGCCTGTTTTGAATAGTAATTTAGGAATATATCATTTGCCCAAAAATAACATATTATTATAAGAAAGTGTAGAGGATAAATCAAAGAATTAAACTGTATGCCTGTAAATTATCATTGTAAATTTCATAAAAGTATTTGACCTAGCTTTACTTGAATTACAAAATGAGATGAAACAAATGAAACCTCGCGGCGATAAAGGACATACAAAAAATGACCGTAGGACACCGGTGGGACAATGATGTAGTCATTGCCGTGGGAAATGTTGGTACATGGGTTGAGATTACTATCACGACGTTTTAACATCGTTTGTTTTCATTATTTCTAATATTGGAATATGATATGGAACTTAAGTTAATTTATGATACATTGTTAAGTTTGAGTTATTTAAGTATGTAAATATTTAATTGTATGTTGTCCCGCTATAACGCGATATTTTTATCTATCTTACGCATTATTAACCTAAATAAAATACAATGCCTCTAAAAGGAAATCTTTAGCAGTTAAAGCTCAAGAAAAGAAATAAAAACAAGAACTAGAAATCCCAAAATCGCGGGAATAGTAAATAATGTTTCACAGGCTATACCTTGTGCTTACTTCCTTACTGGCACACTATTTTTAACCTAAGCTCAAAACCACATTTGTTATTTCACAGAACTACTAGTAATGAGTAAATAAAATATTTATTGATTTTCATCAAATGTTTCTTAAATGTATAAATAAATAGTTCGAATAAAAATAATTTGTTCATTGCATATACCTAATCATTAAATAATTTATTCCCTCATTGTCCGAGCGAAGCGAGGTCTCCGTTTTAACTCGACCGTTCGGCATTTTGTCTGTGTGTCTGTATGTCTGTGTGTCTGTCTCACGATTATGACCACACACCTTGACCGATTTTGATGATTTTTTGCATGAATGTTTCTTATTCCTAGGCCAAGCAGTGCAAATATACGGTTTTTTCCATTTTTTATTTGTGACCCCTTAAATAAAATAAAAATGGCTGCCGGACCGTTTCTCTCAGTGTAAGCTTTTTTCCAAAGCCAGTTTGTGGCTTAACCGTAAGTCGAATTAAAAAACTAATAGAATTTTGCTGGTAGCTAATTTGATTTTCAACACAATTGTATTCTTTATTTTTTCCGTATCTCTAACGGTAAGCTCACAAAATGGCAGTAAACTTTAAATTTGTTAAACATCGTCCAAGTTTTTGTATTTTAACCATGTTTTTATACGTTTATTCTAAACCAATTCAAAAGTGTTCCATAGCTTTTTTGTAGATAAAGGTTCATACAATTCATATATGCCAGTAAAAAAATGATTGAAGTCAGTTTAACAAAGTTATTAGCTCAAGAAACATGCATGATCAGTAACGAAAGGAAAAAGTTCAACTTTAGGCCTGCATAAAAAGTATTGTGGCTCAACCGTTAAGTCGAATTTAAGAACTATAACATTTTGAAAATATCAAATTTGATTTTCAACAAAATTGTATTCTCGATTTTTTCCGTATCTCTAACGGTAAGCTTACAAAATGGCCGTAAACTTCAAATCTGTTAAAATCGTCCAAGTTTTTGTATTTTAACCATGTTTTTATATGCTTATTATAAACCAATTCAAAAGTGTTCCATAGCTTTTTTGTAGATACAGGTTCATAGAATTCATATATGCCAGTAAAAAAATGATTGAAGTAAAATTAACAAAGTTATTAGCTCATGAAACAAGCAAGTTCAGTAACGAAATGAAAAAGTTCAACTTTAGGCCTACATAAAAAGTAGTAAACATTTTTTGTATTTTTTTTTCATAAACGTAAAAAAGTTTCGTAATTGAGTTCTAAATAGAACTGTATAAAAACATTTATCAGTTTCAAATTTATTTTTTTGAAAACACCAGTTTTTATGAACTGCTACAAAACTGCTAACAAAACTAGGCCTGTTTTGAATAGTAATTTACACCCAAAATTCCGCCTAAAAGAAAGTCTTTAGCAGTTAAAGCTCAAGAAAAGAAAAAAAAAACAAGAACTAGAAACCCCGGAATCGCGGGAATTGTTAAATAATGTTTCCCTGGCTAAACCTTCTGCTTTCTTCCTTACTGTCACACTATTTTTAACCTTAGCTAAAAAACCACATTTGTTATTTCAACGAGCGAGGTCTACTGTTCACAGAACTACTAGTTAGACGAGTGGCCAGGCCACGGAGCTTATTACACTAGGTCGCCAGTCAACCGTCACCACTCGGTCTGTGTGCATCACTGCGCGTAGTAAACTGTTTCAGACTGTAGATTTACAGTGTCCAGTTAACGGCTATTCAATATGTCCACACCTAGAGTAACTGTGGAGAAAGAGTTAGGAGGAAAGAAGAAAAGCAAGAAGAGCTGCTGACAAAGTGCCAGAAGTTGGTGGAAACAATGAACACAGAAGATTTAATTTGTGAGATGGAAAACACCCTTCAAAAAGGAACTGCGGATTAATACCATAGTCATAATAATCGTCTCTGTAGTTCACAGTAAACTGAGCAGTTGTGGGTGACTGGCCACTGGTTCGGTAGCCAGCTGCGTCGCCATGTGTGTCACTTGGCTATGTGGCCTGGCCACCTCGTCTTAATCCTACAGTTATGGCAAGGAGTTACAAAAAATCTATTTACAATTCAAACTGTTATAATAACCTTAAGAAAAATGTTAAAAGCAGGACGGTCACTCAGTCATTGACAAATTATTACTTCGTCAAGTAGGGTGGATATGTTGAGTAGATTGTTCTGTTAAAATAAAAAGGAGAGTTGGGAAATATATTTAATCTAGTATTAGTGATCGAATGTTTTTGACGCGTTGACGGCCTCTGCTGTCTAGACATTATAACGTGGAAGTACTAGAAAGCTCAGTAGGTGGTTTGTTTTACTGAATTTTATTAAAATCAATCACGCCTGTTATACAACTCTATGGATGCCACAATCCAACGAATCATATAGCCTTCCTCTATTTATGTGAATAACTTCGAGAAAAAGAAGCATAAACAAACAGCTATCGGTCTTTATTTTAAGAAAATGACGCCTATACAATTTAAATACGATAGTTTTGTTCGATGATCTTGTTAACGTCATGAGCTGTGATGGGTTTGCAACTCAAGGTTTAATCTTTAAAACAAGTAGAACATTTTTAATTAGTCTTGCAGTTATGATCCTTAATGTATTCAAGGCAATCAGGTGGTAAGTTATTGAATTTAATCGGATTTCACTTCACACATAAAATCTAGAAATCAGGAGACTATGCTAATAAAAATAACAATCATATGTATTTATTTTTTAAACTAAAAACTAGGCTTCGTAATCATATCATAATATCCAGAACTTAAGAATACATGATTCATTTTGTATCCATATACAACAAAAATTTGTACTCACACTTAAACTTGCAAACATTTTTTAGAAACATTTACAAATTAAATTTTATTGGGTTTTAAAATCAACTACTAAATACTGCAATGAAAACTCCTTATGTCTGAATCAAAGTGCAAAAATTATAAAATACATAAATAAAATTATCCATTATTGAGTCTGTAGCTTTATTAAGGCGCGGCCACACTAGCGTGGACGGTCGCTACGCCTCGGATGAAAGACGTGAGCCGCGAACGTCCGTCGCTAGGTGTTAGCCACACTGGAGATACGAAATGAGAAACGTAGCTAGAGCTAACCAGTAGTCTTCAGCTTCAGGATGTCAACGCGTCTAGTGCGTGGTTGGGCATCATCTCTGCATGTACCACCTTGTGTTGACGATTCTTCTAGTGATGAAGAGTTACTTCTCCTTCCCTTATTAAGCAATAATTTAATTGCTACTTACAATCTCGTTTTAGAAGCACAGCGATTTCTTGCCACGCCAACTCTTTCCTGACAATATTACGGTATTCTTCACTAGATATATCGTATAGACATATCTATTATATGTATAGACAAATTTTCAGATAGATTCTATTAACTGTTCCATAGCAAGACTCCAGAACAACTAAACAAACTAATCTCAAAGCAACACTGCACTATCAGCTAGCATAAACAACACAATCATCAGACCGATCGGAGCGGACGTATCTCCGAGATACATACCTTGGCCGGTGCGCTCTACGTCTACGTGATACGTCCGTCGCCGTCCGCATCAGTGTGGCCACCCTTTTGACGAAGCTATGTAACTCAAACGGAAAGATACATTTTTGGGGAGGCAGGACGTCGCTAGCGTCCAGAGCATAGCGATCGTCCGCGCTAGTGTGGCCGCGCCTTTACTGCTTTAAATTTATATTCAAGCTTAAAGATCTTTTCAAAAAAGACCGACAATTAAAGCAATGCACAAGCTGAAGATTTGAAAAGGACGTCAACAATATCCTACATCAATGGAAAAATGGCAAAGCCCACAGTGAGAAATATTCTTATAAATTCTAACGTAGCAACAAAAGTCTACAGAAATGATTTGTATCCCTTTAGATTTTTTAATATACTTAACGTTTTCCTATTTTGTAAAGATTGAGTAGGCTTTCAGAGAGCCCTGTCGGACATAACTGAAAGGGATTTAATTTTCTTATTCGCTTTGAATAGAGAAAGCCAATGTTAATATTATATTTCATTCATTCGTGAAATAACATTTTCTGTACATTACTGTGTTATGTACTTGCCTTACTTTTGTCGCGGAATAAGAATGTACTCATTGTACATGAACATTTTTCTATTTATTAAATTTTTTTCTCAAATATTTATAAATTTGTGAAACATTGCAAAGCGATTTGATAGTAAGACGTATTTATAAATTTAATATCAGAACAACTTTACAGTATTGAAACTTCTAACTTGAATTTATCAATAAAAATATCGTTACATTTATGTTCATAAAGTATGACCTTCAAATAACGTATGATACAGCAAACCTTCTTCTGTTTTAAGGAACCAATAAGTAACGTATTATTAGAAACTATTCATTTATATTTATTAAGAGATGTAAATTTTTGGATTTAATATGTGTGACCAGTTTTTTTAAATAATTTATTTTGTAATATCCCTTGTTTTTATTCAATTTAAAACGAGAGGTTTAGATACAAGAAGCGCACTTGAGTCCATTCAAGATATGTACTCTCCTAACTCTTTGGTCAAAGATATTCTGTGCTCCACCTACAGACTTTGGCTATGTTCGGAGTCACGCCAAATAGTACTTTGGCTATGTTAGGGAAATAGTAAAGCTAGCTGCTAAGGAAGCTACTCCCTGAATAATGTCATCCGACTAGTGTATATATGTCCTCTGTGAAACAAGCCTTGTTTAGACAAGGGGAAGAAGAGTGGATAGCCGTACAAAACAATAAACTCCGCCAAATTAAGGATACCATTCGGCCATGGATATCTTCAAACCGCCAAAGTCCTCGAGAAAAAGTGGTGGTTTCTCGTCTACGCATTGGCCGTTCTGGGTTAACCCACGGGTTTCTGCAAACAAACAAAAATCATAATAATAAGTAAATAAATAAAAGTTAAACGTGAGAGGTGTTTTAAACAGGTTCTATACGATACGATTGGAATATTTCTCCAAAAAAGCACAACATACCTTATAATCGCGGTACAAACCCAGCTTACCACTAACCTAACTAAGTCTCGTCAATCATGTAAAATACTCTAGCCTACATTGTCATAATGTAGTACTTTCACGATTTATCATCAACGTAGTGAGTTGGTTGTCTAGTTCGTAGTTTAATTTTTATTGATGTAAGAATTAATTATGAATTTCTGTAGTTATACTTTTTGTTAAATGTTTATTTTGATATCGTAAACATGAATAAATCTTCTTTCAAGGCGTGAACACCGAAATAGAGATGAAATAGCTAATTTATTTTAAAAAATTACAACAACACAATGAAAACATTTTATTTCATTTCAACAGTTCCGACTGAAAACGCCTTTAAAAACATTTAAAAAAATATTATTATTTTAAATGTATGTTTCTACTTTTTACGAGTTTTCCTTTACTGGACGACGCCTTTAACCTGCGGCCATTCTGCTTACCCTTTAAATTTTTTAACATTCATTGCTAATTGCTAACAAATAGATGGATTCTGATTTCGGTCCAGTATCCATAGACTAGAACATCTTCAACACGTTTCATATATTATAATTATAAACTAAACTAAACAACCACATATATATAATAATTATTTGGGGTAATTTGTATCGAAACAAATACTACCGTTAAAATTATTGAAAACTAACTTCTTTAGTCTTTCAAATGTACGGTTCTGTCATAAATGGTTGTGTATACAACAAGAATAGTGTTTAATGGTTTGCTTACACTTTGACAGTTTATTTTTAATTGTTTGTTATTTTAGTGGAATTGTAGTTTGTAACTCAAATATCGTTTATTTAATCCTTTTTCCGATTTCTGAATTTTGGTTCCTTCGTCCTCCAAAAATCATCCCAGTTTTAAGGAAAAGCTGGCATTGTTATTTCATACTTTATGAGGAGTGTTTTCAACAATATATAACAAAGACAGCTGTAGAATGAACATGTAGACAATATAAACCATTTTAAACAATAAACACGGGTTGTACATTTTGGTTGTAAATCAAAATCTATATTAACATAAAAATTAGGCATAATAAAACTTTTCTATAGATTTTCTTATTATTATTATTTTCTATTAACAATACATTTTCTATTTAATAAAATGTTCTTTTCAAGGAAAATAAAATCTGTATTATTATATAATGATTTCGCAGAACTACTGTTTCTGTTATCAATTGCATTAGTTGTAATTGGTTGCGTGGTTCCTGTGATATATTTCTTGGAAATAAAACTGGAACAGTATCCTTAAAAGTCAAACAGATGCGGAATAAATTGTTTCTCTTATTGTGGAGTTGAATTGAATGCATTTTATCCTGCCCAGAGTTGTACAGGATAGAAGAGGAAGAGAGATGGACTCTTTACTCCCGGCGTTATTATTGCTTAAACAAACAGTGCTCATTTTCCTATTGTTCTTTCAATCTATATTAACACATTGCAGATTCTATCATATTTATCATAGAGTAAAGTAAGTGCTAGTCTCAAGTAAGGCCAATTAAATGACTGTGATACGAATATTGTAAAGTACATACATACAAACCTGTTTTAAGTAATATTTTTTTAAATGGGTGGTTTAAAAATAATAAAATTGTAAATAATTTAGAAATTATTTCTAAAGGTATTAATTTTATATATCTTCGGTTTATTTGTTTCAAAATTAAAACTCCAGATGAAATAAAGTATAGTACTTTTATGGTATTTTACCTTTTGATTGATTTTGGGGGAACCAAACGAGCATAAGATCGTGTAAAAACCAAATGAGTAGAATAATTCCCTATAATTATATTTTTTCGTAATACTTAAAACAAGTTTCAATTTAGTAAGAACAATCGCAAAAATATACTTCCGTTCAAATAAATCGGATTAAAATGCTGCCGTTAAAGTGTGAACTCATATATATATATATATATAGGCCCTATATATATGAAGTTTTTAATAACTTCTGAAAACGTGTTCTGGAGACCATGATTGGTGCTCATTTCAAATGCAATAACCCACCTTTCCTATGGAAATTCGCTAATAAGCCAAACCACATCCATACACTAATAAATGTGTCAAACGGTGAATTGTGATGTTCGATCTGCCTCAACAATTTATTTCTAAAACTATTTAACATTTTAGTTGGGTAATTAAATTGAATTAAAATAATATTATTTGTCCTGTCCACCAATATCTTTAAAAAAAACTTACAAACGGTAGCTACACTGTGAGATAGGACTAAGAACTCACGGGATTCACTTTCTTCCAATCCCGAGTGAAAGCTTTCACTGAATTAACTTTTACAGCTACATGCATTAAACAACTGATCATGTATTGTTCGTCTTCGTCATGCATCGACGTACTATGCATAAGAATATGGATTTCAGTGGTAACTTTGAAGGATGAGACGATTGTTTTGCTTGCTATGTTATAATAACTGAATTTTGAGATGCAAATAGGTTCTACATGGGGTTTTCCGCATTGTGTTCAGAAATTGATCAGGACATTTTTTTATATATTTAATGATTGACGGCTTAGACAGAATTGTATTGGGGATGCATGAAATGCATCCAAAAGTGCATCATTTAAATAAATATCTAAACATTTATAAAAAAAGTGGTGAACATCACTTCTCGGGGGTTTTTGAGGTCGCTGGCTCAGAATCTGACACCGAAAAACGTAGCCGATGCCCCTGGTGGCCCCAAATGGTCCTGATCCATTTCTAAACACAATGCAGAAAGCCCCACGTCGATCCGAGCTGTATCTCAAAATTCAGTTATTCCGGTGGAATTTGGTCTAATTTCCCTGGTGTATATTAATTAACAGCTACAGTAATTAACAACTTAATTAATAAAACAACTAACATTGTTTTTAATTAAGTTTGTAAGTTGTATATGTTGTAATGGTTCTACATGTTTCAATATCGGGATTTGAATGAATGTTTCTTTTATTTAAGGTTTTTGTGTAAATATTTGATCAATTTTACAATTAATTGTTAATGTAATAGACATATTTTGGAATTTCACAAGAACAAATATAATAATAATAAAATAATTTGACCACGCAGCTGAACCGCGAGCTGAGTTGAGTGAATTTCCAAAATTAAGTTTGTATATTTTAATGTTTAACCAACAATTTGGGAAATTGGTTTACTCACGAAGGCGCAGAAGAGCTGCCCCTGTGTTCAAAATAAAGGGTGAGTCATAAAAACCGACCTATTTTTGTATTGTAATTTCTTAGCTGTTATAACTGTTGGAGAGTTCATTATTGAGGCAAATAACTGTTTAGTTAATGCCATTTTGAGGTTAGTTAACTTGGATCATCAGTGGTTCATCATTATGCTTTTGTCATAGAGTCATTTTTCAAAAGTAATGAATCTGTGATTTCTATACAACGTCGGTTTTGTGCTCACTTCAACGTCGGTCATCATGGTGCCAATCTAAGTCGAAAAACTATTCTGAGGTGGGTTGATAATTTCCGGTTCACGGATTCTGCACTCAAAATCAAACCTAGTGGCAGACCTCGGACAGTTTGAACACTGCAAAATATTGAAATCTTTTGGGCAAGTATGCTGCAGAGTCCTAAGCGCACAGCCCGTAAACAATCACTTGCTTTGGCAATTTCGTATACTTCTGTCCGCAGAATATTGCATTTGGATTTAAATTTCCATCCCTATAAAATAGTGATGACTCCGAAACTAAACGAGAGGGATTTCAATTCACGTCTTGCCATGTGCAATAGCTTGTGAATGAAGTGAATCTTCTTCAAGTACTGGTCATGTTGGATGAAGCTCATTTTGAATTGTCGGGAAAAGTTAATAAACAGTATTTTCGATATTGGTCTGCCGAGAATCCAAGAGAACTTTATGAACGATCACTTCATCCACAAAAAGTGACTGTATGGTGTGAAGTGACGCGGTTGGCCCATATTTTTTTTAGAACGATATGGGAATGCCTGTCACTGTTAACTTAGAACGCTATGTGGCCATGCTCAGAAATTTTCTTATCTCAGTTAGGAATCGACACAAATTCTATTTGGTTCCAACAGGATGGTGCGAATTGTCACACATCAATGAGTCAATGCCAGTTTTACTTCAACTGTTTCTGGGACATTTGATTTCCCGGTTTGGTGATGTTCCATGGTCTGCGCGATCCCCAGACCTGACCTCTTGTCACTGTTGGCTATGGGGCTATCTAAAGAGTAAAGTCTTCATTTCTAAGCCATGGAATATTGCTGAACTAAAGCAGTACATAAGGAACGAGATCGCTGCAATTCCTCAGTCAATGTTGCGGAAGGTTACAGCGAGTAAGCAGAAGAGGTGGGAGGACGACACTTGACGGACATTATTTATCATAAGTAGAAATGGCAAAATCATGCAAATATTCTAGTTTGGTTTTTAACATTAAACTATGTTTTGTAATTGAGTTATTTCATTTTTAAAAATGTGCTGTTTTTTTGGCTCACCCCGTATATTAGTAAAATTTGTTTTCACCTAATCCTTCAGCTTCGGCTCACCCGCTGCTACGTTCAACTAGCTTTGCGAGTTTGCATCTCGACCTTAATGTCTCGGGTTATGGACTTCGCTTCGCTCGCAGCGTACAAACTCGGCCGTCAGCCTCAGATCAGAAGATGCACCCACGTGGATTTAAACTGGGTACTTTTTATGGAGTTTTACGTTTTGATTGATTTTGGGAGAACCAAGCAGCTATAAGGTCGAGTAAACAAAAATGTGGATAATAATATCCTACAGATATTTGTTTATATAAAACCAAAAAAAAAATATTCATTCTGGTACAAAATATCTAAAAAAATAGTTACTTCCAGGCAATAAATCATTTAATTTATATAAATTTAAATTATTTATTCTAAAACTGAATGAAATTTGTAAAAACATATATATTCTGAATAGTTAAAAACAATATGGTAATAATTATCTGTACTAAACTATATGGGGGGGACATATAACAAGTGTTAGATTCCTCCTATACGGTTGACCGTTCGGGGGATTAAAGTTAGGTTGACTGACGGCGGGTTAAAGATGAACCTAACTTAGATGTTCAGTGTCCTCGGTATTAAAGAAAATGCCTTGCAAAACAAGGAGCTACTTCAGTGGGGTAAACTGGATCACTAATCGATTTATACCCAAAAGCATTGTAGGCTAAAATGTGTTTTACCATGAACTAAGACGCACATAATAATCTATATTATTGGCTTCACAAAACATCTGAGAACCAGTAGTTTCCACCATAGCTGGATATGGACTATTTTCTTTTGTTATGCACGAAATCATCTTTGATTATAATCTTAGGACTATCACAAAAAGCAGATAATTGACGGCGCTATAAAAGGCCTTTCAGAGTATCAGACGGATTTGCAGACTTTTTGTTAATCAGATTTCAACAATTAATTGTTTTATATTTTATTACTGTGATTATAACTCAATAATATATTGTGAATTAACGTTTGATACTGTTAATACTGAGCTGAAAAAAAAAACATAAAATACTCTACATATGAAACTTTACGAGTATTAATGGATATTATATTGATAATGTCGTGTAACTTTTTCATTAGTTTGGTGTATTTTATCCTATTTATAGAATTGATTAAAAGTACACCTAAGTAAGTATTGTTTTAATAAACAACAAATTAATATTAAAAATTATTGTTACTCACATTACGTTCAATTATTTTTTAATATACTCAAAAGCAATAATATTGAATTGCACATAGAGGAGAGAATAATAATTGTACGTTATTCATTTCCAACATTGTCCTTAATATTCATCTTATTATATGTCCTGTATTTATAAAACATTTAACTTTTTATTCATATTAGAGAAGTCAATGTTATTTGAGAATGAACCAAAGTTGCACGTACTTAGTAAGCAGGTGGTTTCTACAACAGGGCGTAGAGAGTCGAGGGCTGAGGCACAAGTACCGCTTTTATTGATTACCCAACACTTGTGCCCTTAGCTCCCTTGGAAGTCTGATACGACCTCAACACGACTGTTCAAACTAAAGTAATGTAAATAACATTAGAGAAGTGATGTTATGTTTGTACTGAAAAACTAACACATGATGTTTATTAAATTCTATAAAATGAATTAAGTCTTGCCGACTATACTTGTTGGCCAACGATGACATTGACAAGCCAGCTTAACACGGACTAAGGGAAATATAGAAAACAGGCATATACATGTTACAATAGAGAGCGGTTACTTGGCTGACAAACAAAAGTACTGTAAAGGGAAAGGGCTTAGGAAAGACAATGGTTTCAACAAAGGTGAGTTTGACTTATATGATCATTGAGTACAATTTTGGAGCCTTACAAAATAATCTCTAATATTTCGAATGAATGTAATTTCCTACTTCTTTCACTGACGTGGGAATCTTAAAATTAATATTTGTGAAAAAATCAGACACTAAATGATTGGAAAATGTAGAATCATTATGACCTAACCGTCAACTTCTTTCATACCCGCTTAGTATGCATTTAAACCTATGGCCCGTTTTACCTATGTAAGCTGCTTTAAAAATGTTACATGTAAGTTTATAAACGCCTTTTTTTGCATACTATGTATTTTATCCTCACAATTTAATAATAATTTCCCTAAATTGTTCTTAGAGCAAAAACGCTAGTTTACAGTGATTTTTCTTTTCTAATTTCTAACCGCATACTATAACCTTACCAATATAGTTGATCTTGGCATTTTGGTGCGGTTTTATTAGAACAATCTGTTGGGAATATAATAAATTTAGATTGCTTATTTTTTAATTAAGTTTAAAAATCGTTTCAAATGTTTACAAATATTTCAGAGAATTTTTAAAATGGTAAAGTAAAAACAGTCGTGTATTAATAATATTTTTATCTTCACACTAAATAAACCTGATTTACCACCAGCACACCTGAAAGTGACATTAATAATCACGCCACAAAATCAAACAATAGCATTAACTATTGCTTGAATATATCATACGGTGGCTGGGAGAACAATTATCTGAAATATGGTAACGACTGGCAAGTATCGCCACACTTCGTCTTGATAAAAAATTTGTCCATCGCTTGGGTCCGATTCATTTCCATGTAAAGGATACATTTTTAGCAACATTTTCAGGAGTACTTTGAAAACTACGTATTTAAAAAAATTTGTAAAAATAATGTTGGCATCTTCAGTTAAAGCACGTTCTAACGATATCTCACGCTATCATATGAATGTTTTGTAAAATCAAACCTAGGCTCATAAAAATGTACAGTTAAAGTTATGAGAACTTTAAAAGAACAAATGCGTCTGCAATATCCATTGCCAACACAATCTATTAAACTAATGTAATGACGTTTTATTGCTATTGTATTAAAAAGAATTTATCGGTAGATTATGAATCACTCTTAATAGTCTCCATTAGAATTATAGAATTTTTTTTTAAATTTATTGTAATTCGTTTCAGAATTACATGTGGAAAAATCGATGTATTTATGCATACAGTAAATGGTATTTTTCCAGATCCACTTTTGAACATCCAGAACATTTTTTAAATAGGGGTTTAATATGCAAAAATAGGAAAAAATCTGTTTACTTTAAATAGTTTAAAGCCAATGGGTATTTCAAATTTTGTATACTTATAGTGTACTTAAAAGCGGTTAATTTGAGATCTCGTAAGTTAAAATCAATTAATAATTTGTTAAAATAATTGCAAAAAAATATTACATTTTCAAAATGTTCAAGTATTTTTCGTTCTTTGATAAAAGAACCTAGACCCTTGAAACTTTCAGAAAGTAAATCTTTAATGGCCTTTAAGTTACTATTAAAATTGAATTAAAAAATAATACTTGGTTTGCGAGATATTTAATTTATTTAATATCCCTTCTTTAAGTTGAGTACTAACACTTGATTGACCTTACGTTATAGACCCTGGTTTGTATAAAGTTCAAGGTATGTAAGAAGAATTCAGAAACGTCCTGTATTCATTACCCAGTGTTTGTTTGATATCATTGATCTAATGTCATTGTAGGTACATTCTTTACATTGCAGCATTACGTAAACTAATTACTTTCCTTTATCTCTTGGCTAATAAATCTAGGATTAAGGTTACGTTTAATTTATATATTTACCCTCCTTCCTCCACATTAATCTACTTGTTCTAGATAGCCGAAACATACCATGTTCTACTTGAACTTGCGAACTTTAGCCGAAATATTATGTTCCAGTTGGTAGAATGTTGGTTAATTGATTTTACTAAATCTCCTGACTTTGTTTATAAATTATGAAATATATATATAACTATGTATTTTACAGTTTATGTGAGTCAGTAGATGCCAACATTGGCTGAATATTTGTCAATATTGATTATGAGTTCTTAACCCGGGCATCTCACGAACTCATGGAGAAGAGGGGTTATAACAACCACTACGACATTAGACACCTCATCTCATTTGCAATAACATGATAGTATCATTTAATTTAACTCGCTAATCAAGTG
>JAGFPH010002615.1:143923-158397 GCA_018207615.1 Philaenus spumarius | reverse complement strand
TGATTCACTGACATTAATTATTAGGCACTTCCCGTAATCGTACCCCCCTCGACCTCATACTTGAATTAAAGCTCTCGACGAGAAACTTTTTGGAAAATTGCCAGAATTTAACATTTTTTAATTTTGAAAGCACCTTTTGGGCGGGAACGATTTTTCGATCAACTATGTACAAACGATCCAAAGATTAACTAGATTCTTTAGCGAATTTTCCAACTGCGAGCGAAGCGAAGCAGCCATCTGAGGCCGAAGGCTGAGGCGGGGTTGGGACGCGAAGCGTCCAGGGGCAGAGCCCCTAGTTTCTAAACTAATTTTAGTGGATCTTTTCGTTTGTGTCAGAAAACTTTAACAATTTTCTAAAGAGAAACTATGAAAGGAATAGTTGTTATATTTATTCTAGAGGTCAGTAGGTGAAAATATCTTCGAGAATTGCTTGAATAAGTCTTTTCCGTGATGCCGCCGCTCCGTTGCCACAAAAACTCATACAAGAACGAATTTGATAGAACGATGTGTGCCGCAACTTGGTTACGGTGTTTTGCCAGCCGCCAATTGCTTTCGACTGTTTGGGTATGTGCACCCGTTTCGGGATCGACAACATTATATTTATGATTAACTGTGAAATGATCATAACCGTAACTTTGAACCAGTTAGGTTAGGTTAGGAAAATGTTTAAAGTTTGCTGACACATAGCCGAAAAGTGCCATTTTAGTACTGTACTCGTGAAAATTATAGGAAACAAAATACGCAGCAAAATACAAAACTAATAGTGTCACCTAATTCTCCTATCGTTTATTTTTCTTACTCCGACATAAAATTAATTCCTAAGGAAACGAATTGACAAGAATTTGTGTAATTGATTGGTAAGTTATAAGATTGGTGTAGGCCTACAATCTTATATATATATGTAATCCAAATACCACTCACTGACTCATCACGAAATCTCAAAAACCACAGAACGGATTGGAATGAAATTTGGTATGTAGCTTCTCCAGGGCCGTAGGTGCTCGCTAAGAAAGGTTGTCAAAAAATTCGACATTTTAGGAGGGGTTTAGGGGGTCAAAATTAGTAAAAAAAACCACCGAACGGATTGGAATGAAATTTGGTATGTAGCTTCCTCTAGGGCGGTAGGTGCTCGCTATGAAAGGTTTTAAAAAAATTCGAAATTTTAGGGGGGTTTGGGGTTTGGAATTACTACAAATTCCATATTATTTTAACTTTGATTTGTCTATCCGTGCAAAGCCGGATCGGGCCAGCTAGATTATTATTACAAAATGTCTGTTTTGTCTAATATGTAAAATTTACTGTTTGTATGGAAAAGTAGCATGTAGGTAACAATCCTGTTAATAAGATTACTAACGAGTTTTTATTGAAATTGGGTTTAGTTATATCGAGGTCAATATTTATGTTATAACTGAAGCCAAGGCTCTTGTTATGTGTTTTTATACCAGTTTTAACTTTGTTTAAATAGGCATAATAATTGGTTACAGTTCAAATTAATTAAAATTAATTTTGTAGAATAATTGCTTTGATGTTGCATTTAGAATTATTCAGGCGTGAATCGTTTCTGTTTGGAGTTAGAACATTTAATTAACACAAATGAATATAATTTGAACAATTTTAACCTTTAATTTTAGAGCTCCATAAGGCCAATTAGAGTACTTTTACGTCAAATTAGTCGACAAAAACGTGGAACATTTACGAAAGGCTGTAATTTATTATCAAATAAAGAACTTCACATGTTGCTATACTCTATTTGATGTCTTTAACACTTGAAAGAATCAAATACTAAGAATGACTACGATATAAAGATGACAGTAGGCCTATAACTTTGCCAGTAAATTTTATATAGTCTCAAACTTTTTGTAAAAGTGATCATGGGATCACGGAACTGGATATGCAGCGTTAGTACTAAAAAAACCACCGAACCAATTCCTGCAAAAACAGATGTTAATGCCTAGACATTTTTCTGATTGCAAAGGAAAAGAGATCTTCAAAATTGATTCAGTCATTAATGTTCAGTTTATTAACTTAATTTCATAGGGTAAATGAAAAAAGTTCTACCTGGTGTGTCAATAACCAACACATAAACTAACTTAACTTCACCACTTAAACAAATTCAATTAATCTAATGAGGAGTCAATATTTGTCAATCAAAATTTAATCTCTGTCCTCCAATATATACGCAGGTAAAACGTTAAACAGAAACTCAATTCGAAACCACGCAACCTGCGTTGGAAATAGTTCAACCGTAGTAGACTGGCCTAATGCTTTTAACTACTCGATCACTCCGTTTCCCATTTCTCAAATATACCCAGCTGTTTGTAAAATATAAAGGGTGTTCGTTTTACTGTGGTCGCTATTGGTGTCTTGTTAAATATTGATTACATAATAATTTTTAAACGATACCTTTGTTATTTTTCATGAAATTTAAAAATAAACGGTACCAGATAACTGCGACATACTTTCTCCCAGTTGAAACTTTATACCTTCCCAAGAGTAGCATAGGAGGTGGTTATTTAGAATTGCAAAAGTAGGATTTACCATGGAAAATATTAGATGCATGCAAAACACATCCATATTATATTATATTATTTAAACTATTAGATAGATTTTGAACAAATTTGCACCATATATGTCAATTAGGCCTGTATAGATGCACGAAAAAAGGGTTTGAAAATTTTGAAAAACAACCCCCTTTTGGCCAAAAACCCCCAAAAATCAGTTATTATTATTATTATTATTACCTAAACGAGAATTTTTAGAAAGATGTGGTTTTTTTGCATATGGTAGGGTACATTAAGGGCTACAAATAAGCCCAATTTTATCAACATCGTTAGAGCCGTTTTTGAGAAATTTTGAATTTTCTCTTTTTTTGGCCATTTTTGGGGGGTAAAACCCTTAAAAATCAAAAATTTGAAAAAAAGTGGAAAAAGCGCCTGGAGATATTCCAGAACTACACCTACATACCAAAGTTCATCAAAATCGGACCGGTAGTATGATCTCCAGCTCTGTACACATCCTTACAGACACACAGACACACGGACAGACATCACCAAAAAAACACTGATTGGGTTCAGGGAGCACCAAAACAAATAATTTCACTAAAAATACTTTTGGGTTCAGGGAGCACCAACACAGATAATTCCACTAAACATTTTTTGGGGGTTCAGGGAGCACCAAAACAGATAACTCCACTAAAAATTCAAATTCGAAAATTTGGACGAAAACAATACTTTCTCCATATACTACGTAATGGACCAAAAAATTACTCAAAAATTACCATCACCTTCTAATATTGAGACTGTTTTAAAATTTGTATGAGAATACAAATTTTTTTAATTGCGTTTTTGGTTTAAAAAAAAGTAAATTAATACTCATGGTTTGTAAATTTCTAAAGTTAAAACAAATTATGTTTTAAGCATGATTATGTTTTTGGATGATGGTTTTTTGAAAATCTGATTCACATTGTTAAATTAAGTTAAATTTAATAGGTTATAAACTGGGAAGTGTAAGTATCAATGTTGGAGTAAAGGTTAAATAAATATTTTGCTTGAGACAAAACACTATTTCAAATGTATTTTAATTTTAATTTAGCAATTAAATAGTTTAAAATAAACAGATTCTCTTTGATCGCACAACAACATCTTAACAATGACAACCTATTCTTGGCAAACGTTCTGAACCAGTTCAGTGATAGTGTGGTGTTTGTGGTTGAACTTAAATCTGGACGAGCTAAGGTTAGACGTGATTGCAAAAATACTTAACGGCATAATGCAGTTGCTTGAAAATAAATATTGAGTTTGACTTGTGAGAAGATAACTTGATAGATTAAAATGAAACGCTAAACCCAACAGCTAACGCGTTTCAACGTCAATGATGTCATCTTCAGTGATGCACCAGTTACAATAATCAAACAATAACAAACCTAACATTGTGTCACGCCCCGTAATTCAAAACTAAAATGGACGTGGTTTAAACCTATGTGACAATTTATGGCGTTAACAATGCTTAGTGCTTCTAACTGGTGTAGAATTAAGATTATAACTTAGACAAAATTACTAAACAAATATTAATATCTAACAATTTATATTTTAAAAATTAATATAAAACTGTGTAAAGGTCATAATATAAAAACGGGTTTTGTTAGTATACAAAGTTGTCCAGCTATTTATTATGTTTAGTTGTCTGAAGAATTTAGAGTTTTCTACTTTTAAAATAGTGATTCAGAACTAAACAATGTTTAGCTATAGCAAACTTACCAAGCCTGTTGTATATTAAATGAAAAAGTTTTCCTTAGATAGTGTCTTCAAGCATGTTTTTGTTTGACCTATATTATATCTTACTATTGTAACGTAGCCACGTCTCTTATAGTTTAGTTTTGGACGTGACCTCTGGTAGGTTAGTTATAGTTTGATTATTGTACCTGGTGCATCTCTTCCTGCATGGAGATTGCTGTTGAAATGCATTTGAGTTAATAAAGTTGCTATTTGTGAGATTCTGTAGTCAAGTTTTATTCTATCCAGTTGCTTGTAACCAAGGATTGCAATATCCTTTATAGCAACAATTTCACAGAAAATGTAATTGCCAGTGCGAATCGAGGTCTCCGTTTTAGCTCGACCGTTCGGCATTTCGTCTGCATACATATTCTCCTTTTATGCTAGTAACATGAACTATATAATACTAACAAAGAATTTATTTCGTGAATACATCATATATAGCACTAACATAATGCATATCCATACAGGCATGAAATACTAAAAATACATCTCGATAATAACATAATTTTTTCTTATAACTAAATTCATTATTATTTACAAATAAATTAGGTTATTTAGATTTTGTTTCCTTCTTCAGCGCTTTATTGCGTAAGCTCAAAACTTAAGGTAATAATTAGGCAATCCTGTTGTCGAAGCCAGTTTTTGGTTTTACCATTTTACCTGCACGAATTCAACAAAATATTTGAAGAATATTGTATATGTTCAATGCTACCACTATTATTTACATCAATGTAAGTAACATTCAGTGATCTCAGCTAAGGCCTGTATCTACATTCAACTAAACAGGCACCTTGCACCTAATAAACAGGCCCTCAAAAAAGATCTTTAAATTCAAGAACCGAGCTATTTAAAAAGTTTTAACTCCACAAATTGATTTTATATTCGTTGGCAAAGCATTAAAGAATTTAGGTGCTTGAAATAGGAAACATTTGTGAAACATGGTTAGTTTGGCTTTTGGTAAGATACAATACCAATCCATACGGCATATTTATATTTTCGTGTATTGCCGCATTTACGATGACATACACATACAACCTTCACAAAGATAACATGTTTAACTGCCTAAATAATGACAAGGAATGCTGTTATTTTTATTTAAATGAATTGTGTTGTGTCTGTGGTTGGCGTGTTTGACTTCTCAGTCTTAGCTCTGAGTTCCATCATGTAGATATTTAAGGTTAGGAATAATTTGTAGTTTTACTTTGTTTACCATTACATAGGCCTAGTTACCTAGGTTTATGTACCGTTAGTTTTAGTTACTTGAGAACGGGAATTGATTTGTATTCCCAAAACGTCGTGTTTGATAATTTAACACACAAATGATGGCAAATGTCCGAAAAAGTAATTATAATAAAAGTGTATAATATACAACTTTTAGTAATTTAATGCTACAAAAAGATCTCAAGTTTCTTATTTAGTTCATTAACATGTTCCTTCCAGTATAATTTTAATCTACAGTTGCAGCCGATATGTCAGGCTATTGACTCTGTTAATAGTTTCAAACCGCAAAGTTCATCAGATGAACAAGACAATGCATGATACTTGAATTAATTTTCAAAAGTAATTTTGTTGGTTTGTCAAATAAAAAATAATATATTTATTTAGTTTGTTTAATTAGTTCCATGTATGAGTCTCAAACCACCACCTGATACAGCGCTGATTCCGAATAAGATCCTTCTTTATAGCCCTAAGATTTGGCCCACTATCCACGAAGGAAGTGTCATCTGCAAAGGAGGTTAACTCTCCCCTGAAATTACCCTCACAGAAACTATTACGTATATAACAAACAACAAAGCATCAATAACTGAACCCAAAGGAACTAAAGTACGTAATACGATTTAATAAAGAATTCACCATTCAGTTTGAGTGCTTGTTATTCAATACATTATCTAAAGTTTTTCACAGTGATTTGGTCTATTTCACAATATAAGGAACAGAAATGTTACCCATTAGTTGTGTTACAACTTTTTCGCAAATGCATACTTAAAATTTTGCAACTTATCCTTTATTGAAAGATGTATAACTTATTCCATATTGTATTAAACGTTTGTCATAATAAATGTCACTTGTCAAGTACTGTAGATTATTGTTTGAAATTAGTTTCTGATTGAATGACAAAGTTTAATAAATAATTCATGATTATGTAGAAACACTGTTAGTTTAGGTTTAGAGAAATTACTTTAACTAGCAAACAGTTATTAACATATAATATTGAAACATTTAAATTGATTTTTGTTAACCTTTATATTGAGACTGTTATTATTTGTTTAAAGTTTAGGTTTAGTTTAAACATAACTACACAAGTCAATTCTTAAAGCTTTAATATATGATGTTTATATGTCTGCCTTTCAATTAAATACAACGTTTTTAAGGTGTACATATTTCAAAAATTGGAATGAAGGTTAACGTTTTTGAAAAATTACATAGTTTTATTTAGCAGCTGATAACTTTATCCGGAAAGAGCTAAATATATATGTGGTAATTGTTATTTTTTGGGGTAAAAAGTGTGATCTGGATTGGGTTAATTAATACAAACAAATAACCCAACTTGTTTCAACGTGTTATAATCAGTTATCAACATTTACTGATATTACTTATGCGTACAAATCTATTAGAAACGTTTTTGGTGACCAAATATATTTAGTGGAAGTATTCAATTTGATTATTTTAGTTGTATACTAATTTATCATATTTTTATTGTGAAATCATATGTAAGTAATTTCGAGATAGCCTTTACAAATAATTCCGTTGAGGGGGAAATACAAACCCGACTAATACAATGTCAAGATACATATTTCCCAAGAATAAACTTGAGTAAACTATATTATTCAGTAAACGTATCATGGGCGTTGTGTAAATATTTAGATTTCCTAGTCTAATAATTGGATATACAAACAGCCAATCCCACTCATATGACGATAAATGAGATGCGATGTTTCCTATATCTTTCTCAATATTTATATTTACAAAGATAGTTTACGTTCTTGCAAAATTCTGTTTGATCAAAAATAACTTGTATTTATCAATAACATATAAAAATAAAATTGAAGTGTCTGTGATTTCGAAATAAATACATTTTCTGAGCTCATATGGTTATTCACACTTTACAAAAACCTAAACATGCATGTCTTCTATTAGTCTGTTTGTTTACCCAGACTAATCTTCGCCATAGCTGAACCATAGTTTTTGCGAAACTTTTATTGCATATAGAGGACTTTAAAAAAATTAATCTAGACTACTTTTGCATGACAGAAATATGTATGGTTCATTTTAGAAATTAAAAATGTAAAAAAAGTGGACAAAATTTTAAATAAAACAACTGATTTGGAACAAAAGCTTAACACTTTTATAAGATCGTCTGAAGATCGTCTGTGTTTTAATTTAGTGTACATGCTGGTTTAACCGTTAAATATATATATCGAATCAGTATGAAATAATGTGAAATTGCACTTTAAAAACTGATTTGCATATTATTTATGTTCGTTCGGGAGTTAAGAGTATTAAATTGGCTGACAACGGGATACATAGATCAATTTGGGCGAAACTCACCGTGAGATTAATGTCAGAAACTCGGTTTTATTTTTAAATTGCAGCTGCAGGTATCGGCTAGTTTATATAGGGTGTACCATTATTTTTTAATGTTTTATTCGATTTGCGTTTGAAAGTTTATAAAATAGAAAAAGATGTTATCTATACTAATATTATAAACTGGTAAACTTTGTTTGTACAAATGTTTGGGATAATCCCAGAATTACAGAACCAATTTTTTTTAAATTAGCCAATAAATTAAACATGAGTAACATAGGCTCTTTTTTATGGGGAATAAATGTAGGTAAGCATCAGATATTTTGGTTGGATTAAATGTTCAGAAGAATGAGAAAGAGGTAAAAAAATTAAATTGCATTTGTTTCTTGTTAAATTAAGTTTATTAGTTCTTCCAGAACTTTCGTTTTAGATAGTTATATTTGTCCCTCAGCAGCTTCCATTAACAATTGATTTTTTTGTGTAAAGGAATTATTATTTGCCCTTTGCATATTTGAGAACTGTTACATATACAGTTGTATTAATTTGTCCTACCATCTGTGGTATTTTAGAATGCATATTAAGTGTATGTTTTTTGTTCCGGTTAGACTAAGTACTAAGACTTTGATGCAAGAAGTTTTGCGATTTTGAGTGTTATGTTTCCCAAGCGTATACTGTCATGATCAAACATTTGAACTATTTTGAGATGTTTCACCATTGGCCTTGGCATTAAAACACTAAACTGCCATAAAAATATTGTTATGTCAATAATTCAACTTAACTTGCTCTTCAGTTAAAATCATACATTTTATTGAAACTTTCAAATAATAATAACTCTAATTTGTTAAACAAATTTGTAAAATTAATTATTAACTTAAAATATAATGAATTTAACTGTAAAACATATACCAGTTACAGTACTATTAAATATGTTGGCACAATTTGGAAGAACTTTACCACCAGTGGCAATAGTTCACAATTTGGCTATTATTTAAAAGAATTTTCGTGGTTCGGTTTTTGACTAACCAAACCGTTTGGGAGACACGGTTTGAAATTAAAAATTTCTTTTTATCAGCTGTAAAAATAAATTACCCCAATTATAAAATAATAATAATACCAATGAATATACATCACTTAGCAAAAAATCTTCTTCATAACAACAACTGAAAATATAAGTTTTAATTTTTGTATTCAGAATTTTCGTGTCAAACGGTACTTGGCGTAAATTTAGGTGCTAAAACTGTTTGAGCCTAAATTAGATTTGCTAACACAAACTAAGAATAAAAACTCACACAAACTCAAAAAGAAGAATTACTTTAAATATATAAAAATTATGAAGGAAGTGTTGATTTTTTAGAAAAACCATAGGATATACTGTCTAGCTTTTAATTTCTCATCTGTAGTATTTATTCAATTATGCCAAGAGAATAAAATTTGTATAATCAAAAGTAATCCAAATTGTTAATTTAAAGGTTCTTTATGCATTTCTAGAAATTTGGAAACACTTGTTTTAAAATAATGGCATATACCTGTACTTTAATTAAAAACTAAAGGGTTTGCATTGTATACCTGGTCAATTATGTGTCATGAAGCGCAAGTACGGGGAAATCAGTGGTATGAAGGTGTAGACAAACTGTGCAGGTACTTTATTAAGAGGTTATTTCGATTGCGTAACTATACTTGAAACTCATTTATATATACTGAGACCGGAATCGAACCCATCTCTTATTTACAATTAAATTGCATCATAAGTAAATTGATATCATTAAAACGATGCCGAATGACAGATACCCTAAATTGATCCCTGATGAGATTGTAAGGAGAGACATCTTTCGGTTTAAAGAATTGAATAATTATGTTTCAATGTTCAACTTGGGAGGTCATTTATGTCTACAAAACATTGAGTTGTGAGAAGTGCAGCTTAAGAAGATAAGAAAAGAAATAACTTAGCATGGCGAAATTTTTAAATGATATACAACTACAAGGATCGAACAGATATCTGATTGGATGGGAGGTGCGTTATGGGACGACCAATAACTATTTGTATATTACTGACGCAAACAATACTTCTGTTAAAAGTCAGAGGAGAGTTATTACAACTTAATTGCACGCCTTTAAATAAGGACGAGAATGATGAAGGTGTTTTATGCTCACTGTGCAGCCAATGAGAGAAGGGGGATTTACATCACTTCCTTATTGTTTGTTCAAGATATAAGGATTTAAGAAAAAGTATATTTGGTGAAGAAAAAGTAGACAAAATGTTTATATTACATCTGCTGAACGGAAAGAATTGGTGTTTGTTTGCTGATTTTATTTAACATTATAGAATCTCTCAGTTGGAATTGTGCAGTATTTTCTTGTAATTTTGGTTATCTAAATTAATGTAAGTGTCTAGAAGTTTATATTTGCCATAGAATTTTATGTTTGCCATAGAAGTTTATATTAGCCTTAGAAGTTTATATTTGCCATAGAAGTTTGTATTTGCTATAGAAGTTTATATTTGCTATAGAAGTTATATTTGCCATAGAAGTTTATATTAGCCTTAGAAGTTTATATTTGCCATAGAAGTTTATATTTGCTATAGAAGTTTATATTTGCTATAGAAGTTTATATTTGCCATAGAAGTTTATATTTGCCATAGAAGTTTATATTTGCCATAGAATTTTCTATTTATTGTTTTAGGAATTTATTGTAAAGCATTCATGGTTAATTTTCCAGTAGGGAACAAGTTAAATACTTAATTTCTATAATTTTGGTTATTTTTATGTATAACCATTTATACATTTTTGTGTATAATTTATTAAAAGCATAAACATTATGTGTGTAGTACATTTTTAGTAATTTACAATGTGTTTCTTGTTATGACGGCTCAGGCAATTTAATTTGTGTTTATGTATTTTAAAATAAAGAATTTTAATAGCTATTTGAGTCATTCTTTTAGTAAGTAAAAACTTAAATACCCAACTGTTTTTATATACAAACTAAATTCTACGTTATCATGTAAATATTCTAGAGTGGGTATATTCACCAATCATTTATTGCGAGTAAAGATTATTACTGATTTGGTGATTTAATCTGACCAGGGTAAGGCTATATTGGATTATGAAACAGCACAATGCAGTCATTTGTAGTTGAGGATTACATTAAAATAAAACCTGCACAACAACGATATTAACTTAACTTTCCTTTAATACATTGGGTTCAATTTAATTAGTCTGTTTTATAAATAATGCTAGAGCAGTTTCTTTCATTAATTAATTGGATTTCCTCTCTGTGCCACTTTATCTCTCAGACGAGGTACATCATTTCTCTTAATATTTTCTTTTGAAACATGTATACCCTGTGAAAGCAAAGATTTTTAGAAAATAAAATTAATTAGGTCATACTAGGAGATTCTAATACAGTTGAACAAATATTTTTACTTAATTTGTATTAAATAAATAAATGAAAACTTGTTGTACTATTTCACAAAGCTTTATTGAGCCGTGCCGACCTAGGTTTCGCCAGCTACGGCATTATCGAAGGCAACTTAAAGACTAAAGGAACAAGAAAAAATCCAACACACAGCAGTTGGGTACAGGTAGGCCAAAATACCGTTAGGTTAGGGATGGGGGAGGAATCGAAATGGTCAATAACAACGGTTGTAGAAGTGGCGAATTGCTTAAATCTATTTGTTCGTTTAAAACTAAACTTACGTCCTTATTAATTAACCTCTTAATTTCTAACATTTCCAAAGCATCTAACTTATTACCCTTACAATTAACACGAAGTACATCAAAACCTGTATTTAAATTAAAGTCTAAAATGTCATGATGTGTTTTTAAATGGTTGGAAAAACTAGAGTCATCATAGTTTAATCGCCAACTTCTATTATGTTCGCTTAATCTAGTTTTAAAACTACGACCTGTTTGCCCTACATAAGCTGCATTACAAATTTTGCAACTTAATTTGTACACTCCACTTTTTGAAAATTTACTAATTTTGTCTTTGGAATTATTTAACATATTTCCCAGACATTTATTATTGTAATAGGCAGGTCTACAATGCTTTCTCTTTTCTAATAATTTACCTACGGTAACACTAACTTTACCGATGTAATTGATTCTACGCCGTTTATCTGTAGTTTCATTTTTACCATTATTATTATTGAATATAAGTTTTTTAACATTCTTTTTTAATTTGTTTTTTAACATTTTTTTGTTAGAATGCATTATGTTGCCGTATACGGAATCTTTGATTGAGGAACAAAATAAAGCATAGTGAGTTACTGTATAAAAATAAAATTTTTAGTAAAAGTAAAATCTACAAGGATTGTAATTTGAAAGTGATAACTTCTATTGGCCCGAAGGCACTTTCGCTTGACAATGTTTCTGAAATCTCACGTCACGCAACTTTTGCGTAGACACAAGTCAGAGCGTGGAGAGGGAATAGACAATACATAGTATATAATAATACGTTATTATAATTATTATAATATTTATATATTATAATTATATTATATTATAATAAGTATGCCAATAATAGTTACCATTATAATGTAAGCATTATTTATTTAGTGACTAATGGTTTTGAGTGAGGTATTAGTGTATGCACTCTACATAAAATTCTAAGAATAATTCAATATGCAAGGTATAATTATAATACTTATTATATTTGTGCGTTTTAAATTTTGTCAAGAAGATTCATTTTTGTATAACTGAAGAAAGTTTAGACAAAATTTTACATTTTGTAGCCTACATTTTGACAAAGTAATATTTTACATTGTTTTATTTTACTGTAACTTATTATTACTCAGTTAAATATAAAATTGAGCTTCATATTACAACAATGGAGGTCATACACGTTAATTGAGTATATATTCCTCACAGAGTAGTTTCTGTTAGGCCAGATGGCCAATGCTTATTCTACTCTTTGGTTTTAACTGTACATGACACGATTCACTGGAGTTTGAGCTGAGGACCAGAGTTGTTAGTCATGTTTCAAACAATTGGTGCAGGTTTAAACCATCTACTTTAAAAGTAACAGGAGATATTTATTCAACAAAAAAAGAATATATCGCGGATATGAGAAAACCGGTAACTTTTGGAACCTCCTGTGGAATTCAAGCAGCATCCGAAATTTTTTTTAATGAATTTCAGGTGTACAGAGATGGTTATTTGTTGTGGGAGAGTTTTGGCGAACCGATTGAGGGAGTAGGGAGGCTAAGGTTTATTGGGGAACTGACGAGAGGCCAATTTGATGTTCTCATTCCTCTCACACCTTCTTTACCTGACAACTCAATGGATATTAGTGTGGAGGAAATACAGTCAGCTTCCCAATCCCAGGTTTCAGACGATGGTCTCCAAATTTCTCAACTTCCAACCCTATCAGAACAGTGTACATCCTTATCTGATTCAGTTTGGTCGCATCCAGAATAAATACCAAAAATCGAGAGAAAAAAGATGAAAGCGTTTTTCTAATACAAATCGCGTAAAAGCACATAGGCAAGCGGTAAAAAAACCACTGTCTCAAAATACACACAGAATCCGCTAAAATACTTTAAGATGTAAAATTTGCAGTAGGTAACCATATTATTGCAATAGTGGACATTGTCCTGACAACTAATAGTACATGTAGACAAGTAAGCGGGTGGGGAGGAAATAGACGATACATAATATATTATAAAACATGATTATAATATTTTAATTATTATATTATAATTATTATTATAATAATTATCCCTTACATATTGAATTATTATTAGAATTCTATGTAGAGTGCACTCACTAATAACTCACTCAAAATCATTAGTCACTAAATAAGTACTGCTTAAATTATAATGATCAGTATTTTTCGCATACTTATCATAATTATGATATTATTTTATAATAATATTATAATTATAATAATATTACTATATTATAATATTATAATTATTATATTATAATATTATAACCATGCAATTTCAAAATATGATATAATATGAAATTTGTTGACCTTTATTCTCCTCTAATATTAATACTGATATACTGATAAAAATATAAATCGGTCATAGAAGTTATCACTTCCAACGTGTGGTCTTAAGCCACCTAATGTTTTTTTTATTTATTTTGTTTTAGAGTGGTTTAGTGGTCAATGCACTCATCCAGTTTGTTATACTTGGAACCTTCAATTTAGTTGAGTAGGTTCTAGTCTAGTTACTGGCGTTTGGTTTTCTTGTATCCAAATTATTTCCGAAACTTTCGTCGTTAAGGTACGTTTTCCTCGGTGCGACTATCGCGATGGAAAAAGTTGAACGATAATCGTTGGTTACCCATTTTGTTCGGAATGTCTGCAGTTTGTTGATTTTACACTAGTCGCGTTTTTCACTCGCAGTCACGTCGTCCACAATTTAATAAAATTAGTTTAAAGTTGAGTAAAAGACTATTACTACAATGTCTTTTTATTGAGGAGATGGAAGACAGTGAAATTCTTATTTATACGTAATGGAGGAAAAGAGCAATAAATCACCTTATTTTTGAGCTCTAAAAATGAAGAGGGACTGTATCAAAAATTGGTCACCATACATCTGCGGAAGATAACCAAAGATTTTCCGAATTTTTCCGTCTTTCTGTTGAACAGTTTGACTTCGTACGTGGATTAACCAAAAACGATATCTACAACGAATCATAAAACAGAAATCTGTATCCTGTATTACCC